>JAFBJR010000182.1:0-15800 GCA_016785285.1 Brachirus orientalis
GTTGAAGAGACAACATCTCCTCTCACTGCTCTGCAAAGCCAGCCTTTCCTTTCCATTGTGCCCACGCCTGATGAAGGCCAGATTACTGGCCGAAACGTCGCGACGGGCACAGTTTAATTCATTTATTTATTCTTAATTTAGGAAAATAATTTCATAAAAAACAGTTTTTTCTTTATTTCATTTATTTTATTTATATATACACATATATACAAAGAAGGAGTATTTTATAGAATAACAAAAGCGAAAGTGTGAATAACACAAACATTTACATCCACACCCACACATACCCACATACATACACACCTATACACACACACAGTGGACATGGGTCCACCTCAGGAGGAGGATTGGACAGTGGTGAGGTACGGAAGGCGTGGCCGCCCCCGTAACCTAGGTGATAGGGACATTAGTCCACAATACACCCAGTGGGGACCCACTGGGTATCGTCCCTGGAATAGGGACAGGAGAGAGGGCCCGGGAGAGGACCGGGCCTCTCCAGAGTTCAGAGGAAGGGGGGATGGAAGGCGCGACCCTAACCCTAACCCACGTAGGGGTAGGCAAAGGCCACAATATGCCTATTGGGGACCCAATAGGCAGCAGCACTGGGACGGGGACACCGGGGAGGACCCCTGGATGGACCGTGCGTCACCTGATTCCCACTACGGTGGGGGTCGAGGACACTACCTCCATCCTAGCCCTAACCCTAACCCTTACCCTTACCCCTAATCCCAGTGGAAGCCCCGCCCACCTGGTTGGAGGAGGGCTCAATTGGATGGACCAGGGAAGGGGGAGAGTATAAATTGAGGCGCAGTATCGCCCACTCCTAGTGTGTGTCAGGGCCTGATGAAGACACATAAAGGTCGAAACGTTGCCCGACTGACACACACACACATATAGGCCTTATTATTGTGTTATGTTTGTGCTTGTAGGTCAATCCAGACAACGACACAAATAATGACCAATTTTTTGAAAAACCTTTATTGAGGTTACTTGAAGGAAATGACTCCACTCATGAAAAACAATATGTCAAGAGCCTACTTAATCATACTTACCCCTAGGCACCTAAATACTTACCATCATGAGCCTGTGGAAAAAGAAATATATCTCATTAATAAGGATAATACATAATCAAGGGTAATAACACCATTATAATAACCAAATTTACTCACCTGGTGGGGGCAACGGGACCTGGGGATGGAACCTCTGGCTGCATGGAGCGTGCACTCTCTGTCCTCTCTTCGGAGAGGATGGAGCAAATTCTGTTTGCCTAACCACCACAACTACCTGATTTGGCCCTGCCCCTAATCATAAATACTGAACTTGGCCCTAACCCTAACCACAATTACTGGATTTGACCCTAATCTTAACCAATTGTTTAATTGACCCCAATTTTGACCTTTCATCGGCCCATATGTGTATTTTTTTCAACTATTTTTTTCAATTATTTATTTATTTATTTATTTAATTTATTTACATAATTTTATTACATCCATTTTAATCCTGATTTATTTATTTATTTATTACCTACTCCTATCCCTCAACTTGATTTCTACCTTTTATATTTTCCCATTTCTTTTGTTGACCTTAACCACAAATTAGGGACAGCTTAACAACAATGGCCTACTAGAACTGGTTTTATTGTTACATTAACAAGAAATAATAATTATTATTGTCTATGTGATAACCTCTTCTTCTCAGGATACTCACAACTTTTTGGATATTATAATGATGTGTATATATATACATGTGAATATGTGTATGGATGTTAGAGTGTATGTGGACATATATGTGCATTTGGATGTGTATGTGTGTTTATATATATACATATATATATATATATATATATATGTGTGTGTGTGTATATATATATATATATATGTGTGTATAAAAATGTATTGTAGGTATATATGTATGCGAGTGTGGTTATGTCGGGGTCCCTGTGTTGGAGGGAGGGTCCCACCCCTTGGAAGGATGATGGACAGTGCATATAATCTGGCCGTCTTCGACGACCAGATTCACCTTCTTTCACCCTAACCCTACCCTAACCCCTAACGCTAGGCTGAGTGATCAACACAGCTGCACCTAATCTCCTCATCAGGACCTGCCTTTATCAACCTGGATTTCCTGTTTCCTCCTCGTCAGCGCGTCATGTTTGCAGTGTCTGGTAACTCACGTCGCATTCGAGACAACTCTAGACTCCCGTGGTTTCCTGAGCTCAGCCTCACTAGCCGGCAGCCTCAGCGTTTTGTGTTTTTCTTACTGACAGGTTTCCTTAGAGTGTGAATAAATCATTTTTCGTTTTACTCTCTAGTCCCTGCCTTTTTGGGTCCTCCTTTAGTTCTCCCTTTTTTTACGATTCTCGCAAATCGTCACACTCTCATTACCACTAGAAGAGAGGAGGTGGTCAATTTTTTCTCTTATTGGTGTTATTTTATTCACAAAGAAATTCATGAAGTGGTCACTGCTCAGTGTTAAGGGAATAGACGGCTCAGTAGAGCAGTGACTCTGTGTCAGCCTGGCTACAGTGCTGAACACAAACTTTGGATTGTTTTTGTTTTCTTCAATTAAAGAAGAATAATAGGCAGCTTTAGCTTTATGAAGGGCTTTTTTATAAGCTACAAGACCATCTTTCCAGGCTACATGAGATTCTTCTCGATTAGTGGAACGCCATTTTCTTTCTAATCTACGTAAAGCCTGTTTAAGAGAGCGAGTATGGGAGTTAAACCATGGTGCTTCTCTCCTCTGATCCATCACTTTCTTTTTGAGAGGGGCAACACTATCTAATGTAGTACGCAGTGAAGCTGCTGCATTATCAACAAGATTATCAATGAAAGTGGGTGTAAAATCATAACTGTTAACTTCAGGTGGACTTAGACATGACACAGAGTTAAATAATGGCTGCACTGTCTCTTTGAAAGTATTAATGTTATTATCAGACAGGCATCGACTGTAGTGGTATTTTTTCTTAATGTTTTTGTAGTTAGTTATGTGATTAGATAAGTGAGTCTCTTGTAGCAAGACAATGTCTGCTTGTAGGTTATTTAAGTGATTGAGGACTTTTAGTCTTTTGAGCTTAGAGCCGATTCCACGCACATTCCAGGTAACAAGCCTGAGTGTCTGTATCATTTAGACTTATCTACGTATGTAGTGTAATGTGTGCGTGTGTTTGCGTGTGTGCGTGCGTGAGTATCTATGTGTGTCTGTCTAGCTTCTCTGTATGATTGAGGTTGTGAGCCTATGTGAGTATGTGGATGTAAGTGTGTGTGCATTTCCCTATGGGTTTGTGTGTCTGTATGTGTGTATGAACGCGCGCCTGTGGTGTGTGTGTGTGTGTGTATGCGCTTGTGCCAGTGTGGACAGGGTCCTAATCTTAATGTGGTTGTTAGGTATAATGTACATATGGTGAATAACAGTGGGAAACGTAAGACAATAAAAAGACAGTAACATAACAGAACACAAGGGGAAACACATTAAGGAATAAGTAATTAAAAACAGAGCACAGAGTGTAAGCTGATCCAGTACTGTGGTGTGGTCGTTTTTACACTACTGAGACATGTATTTATAGACTGGTCGTGAATATTGGTTTTGAGGTTATTTTTTGTGGATATTAAGAAGGAAGAGTTGATCATTTTGTTTTGTTGATAGATTACAAACCTGCAGTTCAGAAGAGCCAGGGTTTTACCTCCTTATCCCGGTACAGCTGACCGTTTACGTACAGTTTGTCCACGGCGATGACTGCCCGAGATCCTTCGGCGATGTACTTTTTTCTCAGCGGGAACAGTCTCCTGCGTCGCTCCAGAATTTCTTTAGGGAACTGGTCGTTGACGCTAAAGTCCTCCTCAGGGATTTCTACCAGAGGTACCCGGACAAACCAGGTAGGTCCCCAGGAGTTGCCTGTTAGAAGGGGGGTACTGTCAGGATCCGGGTTCACTCTGTTTCCTGTCTTTTATTTTGTTTTGTGTTTTCCTGTGCAATCGCTCCCTGTGTTTGGTTTTTTCAGGAGGCTTGACTGTGTGGCCAGGCGGAGTCCCCTCCCCCCTCCCGCACCTGCAGCTCATTTCCTGATCACCGCCCCTGCCTTCTTATACCTTGGTCCTCGCTGCTGCAGGTGTCGGTGTATCTCACTCCGAGAGTGGTAACTGCACCAGTCAGACCAGCGTTAATCTCAGCAAACTCTTTAAGCCGTGTTTTTTCCTGCTCGTTTTTAATGCAGCGTTTTTTTCCTTTCCAGTTTTCCTCGGGGACCTCTGCCCAGCCTACCAGTCAGTCTCCTCGCCTTGTGTTCTCCTTCATTTGGCTGAGTATTATTTGAATTTTTGGTTTTTTGTGTGTGTAAATAAAGACTGTTCTCCCTGCTAATCGACCTGGCTTCCTCCCCTGCTTTTGGTCCATACACATCCCACACGCCAATCATCACACCACCACCTATAAAGGTCCTAACTTCTCACAAACACACCAATTGGACATAAAAATATTTTTTTTAAAAACAGACACGCATTCTTTACTCTTTAAAACAAGTTATCATCCTAAACATACCTTTTTGGGTATTGTTAAGTCTCAATTATTAAGCTTCCACAGAGTGTGTACTAGAGAGGAGGATTTCAAAACTGCCACCAAACTGCTCTTCTCCACTTTGTCCACTAGAGGGTATTCTCACTCTTTTCTCAGGAAAGCATTTAAGACCTTCAAACAGACTAAACCAATTGATGTATCATCTCTTCTCCCAATTATCACTAATTATTCTATACCGGTCACTAGACTTATTTGGCAAATTAAAAGGAATTTTGAGAATACCCTACCCCTAACCCTAAAACCAGGTCTTAACCCTGAAGAAGCCCTTTGAAGAAGTGAGGACCAGACAAAATGTCCTCACTTTGTAGGAATTATACAAATTTTGGTCCTCACACTGCAGCAAGTACAAGAACACACACACACCTAGAACTATTCACACACAACAAAAATGAAGGCAGGGTCCTGTAACAATAAATTGTATGAAACAAGAAACCTTGTAAATGATGTAAAAATCTTCATAATATTCATAGTATTTTAACATATTCTAATGCTAATTTTACTGCAATTTAATTTTGTATTTTCATCTTCTTATATTTTTTAATCTGATTCTTTGTGTCACTTGTTGATTATAACATGTAATTAATTAACTGTTAAACATGTTCTCTGACAGGTTGAGAGTTACACACTCAACCTCACAAACACTCACTCACTCACTCACTCACCTCATGATTTATTCATATGTTCATGTTTACCTCACAGCTCTGTCATCATGTTCTGAGGTAAATGATTGAAGATCGTCCAATCAGAGGAGTCACATTTTCTGTGTGTGTGTGTGGTCTCAGCAGCAGGGGGCGCTCACTGCACAGTCACTTCTGACTACGTGTCAGTACAAACACATTGAAAATACTGAACTATGCCTTTAACACACACACACACACACACACACACAGTCAGTCAGTCAGTAACAATGTTCCTGCAGCAGTCTGAGGAATGTGTCCATTTCCTCTGTGGTGTAAATGTTGACACACTCACTGTGTGTGTGTGTCTCTGTGTGTGTCTCTGTGTGTGTGTCTGTGTGTGTGTGTGTGTGTGTCTGTGTGTGTGTCTGCGTGTGTCTGTGTGTGTGTGTGGCTGCATCTCATTGGTTTGGAATGTGAGTTTTATTTTCCTGCACAAAAACAGTTTTTTTCCTTTTTTAACCCGAGACAAAAAACATTTCTCCTCTTTGTTAGAGAGAGAGAGAGAGAGAGCAACAGTAACACAAAGAGAGAGCAACAGCAACACAGAGAGAGAGAGAGACAGAGAGAGAGCAACAGCAACACACACAGAGAGAGAGAGACTAACAGCAACACAAAGAGAGAGAGAGAGCAACAGCAACAGAGAGAGAGAGCAACAGCAACACACAGAGAGAGAGAGAGCAACAGTAACAGAGAGAGAGAGAGAGCAACACAAAGAGAGAGAGAGAGACTAACAGCAACACAAAGAGAGAGAGAGAGAGCAACAGCAACACACACAGAGAGAGATTTGATTTTACAACTCCTTTATTTGCTCAATAGAACAAAAACAGAACACGAAAAATACAAACTCAACTGAGAATTGGACCAAAAACCAACTCATCATCCTTCACAGAACAAAACATTTTCTTTATCCCCCATATTCTTAGAAACTCAACCACATTGTTTGTCAAACGAAAAAAAGTGAAATCAGTTTTCAGTCTGGTTTTTAACATACGAACATAAATGAGCCGTGCATCCACATCTGCAGAGTTCTCAATCTTGTTTCTCCTAGAAATATAAATGGCCATTTGCGCTTGACCAATGAGAAAGTTAAACAAATGACACTCCAGTTTTCTTCTCCTGTCATATTTGTAACCTAAAATGAAACCAGTTTGGGAGAAATTCTCATTAAACAAAGAAAACAACTGAACCAGAAAAAGAAAGAGAGAGGACAACCTGCCACACTGTAGAAAACTGTGAAAGATGGTTTCTCTGCATGTGCAGAAAGGACAGGTGTCTGGAATATTGGGATTCAGGATGGAGATGAAAGCATTAGCAGCTACTGCTCCATGAAGAAGCCTCCACTGTAAATCTGCTGCTTTCCTTGTGAGTGGAGGTTTGTACAGGACTCTCCACTCAGGCTTCTGAGCCTTGGTCAGGGACAGGTGAGCTCTCCATGGAGTGTCCACTCTGTCCTTCAACTTGTTCTGCAGTAAAGCTTTTACAAGTAGATAGTACATTGTCTTACCCGTCATGGTGCTCAGGTTATAGTCAGTGAACTTGTTCACTTCCAAAAGAGGATCAACATCACATTTAAAAACCGGAAAGATGTTCAGTGAAGGAAAAGAGTCAGTGGTGTTAGGCTGATTCAAACCATGACAGTGAGCAGTGATAAGTGACAGTTCAGAGTCAGTCAGTTGCTGCTTCCAGTCCTTCAGCAGGAGACCGGTCACCCTGACTGACCGAGTCCCCAGGCACTGGGCTAGTCCAGCAGCATTGTCCAGCTGAGGTCCACACACCTCAACAACACGGCCCAGGGTCAAGACCCCGGCATGGAGCAGTTTTTGAAGTAGGGACGGTCCTACTGTGCAGCGGAAACGTGTCCCATAAGTCACTGGTTCTTGCAGGAGCCAGAACAAAGAACCGCATCCTCCACGCCTTTCTGTGCAAAAGAGTCCCCACACTTTAAAGAGTCCTCTGTAAAAGGTGGGAAGGTTATCCAACTTAAAACCACTTAAATCCATTAGGAAAAGAGAGTCTGCCAGACCCAGTCCACTGCACCGCTCCAGTATGGCACGAGCTACTGGCCTCCAGACCAGGTCCGTGGGTCCAGTTAAAAACCGCTGGATGTGCTGGAGTCTGAAAGCAGCTCTTCTGCTCGCCAGATGAGCAAGTCTGTGGCCTCCCTCATCTTTGGGGAGAAAGAGGACGCTTTGTGGGACCCAGTGTAGATGGTCCCAGAAGAAGTCCACCATGGCAGCCTGCGCTCTGGACAGCAGGTGTTCAGGGGGGTCCAGACACATGAGCCGGTGCCACAGCATGGAGGAAACAAGGTTATTTATTACAAGCACTCGACCTTTAAAAGACATTCTGGGTAAAATCCACTTCCATTTTTTAAAACGACCCTCGACTTTTTCAATAAAAAGTTCCCAGTTTTTGGAAGTGGCGGTTATGTCTCCAAGATAAACGCCAAGGTACTTGAACCTGTCAGGGTCTGTTTTTTTCCCTGCTTCCTGTCTCTTATTTTGTTATGTCTTTTATTTCCTGCGCAACCCTGTCTTTGCTTTATGATTTCAGGAGACTTGACCAGGCTGCTGGGTGGAGTCCCTCCTCACACACCTGCTGCACATTTCCCTGATTTCCCCCCTGGCCTTTATCAGCTGGTTCCTCCTTGCAGCAGGTGTCAGCGCGTCTCATTTGCAAACCGGTACTCACACGTACTAGCCACCACTCTGCTCTGCTCACTTCTATGCATTTTGATTCCCTTTTTTCTAATTCGTGTTTTTCCCTTTTTCCTAGTTACCCCAGGAGCAACTCGCCCAGCCAGCCTGTCAGTCTCCTCGCTTTTTGTTTGTTCTTAGTTGGCTCACCTCGTAGTAGTTTCTTTATATTTTTTGATAATAAACCGCACGCACCTTGCCTTTGCAACCTGGCTTCCGTTCCCTTCCTTTTTAGTCCATACATGCCCAGTGTAAAACGTAACATGATCCCTCCCCTTTTCCACACTAGCCCCCCCGGTAAAACCAGCTTTCCCTCTAGTCTGCTCCCAACTGCCAAAGCCTCACTCTTCCCCCAGTTTACTTTAGCAGAAGAGAGTTTGTTAAAATCAGCTACAGTTTTGCAGAGACCGTCAATGTCACACTGAGATGTTACAAGAACGATGATGTCATCAGCGTAGGCAGACAGTTTAAAACAATGTTCAGAACCAGGAAGATAAAAACCAGACAGTTGAGACCTTAGCTTCTGCAGGAAGGGCTCCAAGGCCAGAGAGTACAGCATGCCTGACAGGGAACAGCCCTGTCTGACACCTCTCTGGAAAAGGAGCACTCAGACCACCATTAACCTTCAGCACACTATCTATGTCACTGTACAGGACCTTGATCTTGGCTATAAAACCTGAGCTGAACCCAAAAGCCTGCAGCGTCTGCCACAGGTACTGGTGTTCAACTCTGTCAAAAGCCTTTTCTTGATCTAGAGAAATCAGACCAAGCTCACATCCCGATGAACCAGAGAGGTCCAAAATGTCCCGAATTAGAGTGATGTTATCAGATATCAGCCTGCCGGGCACACAGTAGGTCTGGTCCACGTAAACGATCTGCTCCATCACCTTCTTGAGTCTCGTGGCCAGCACCTTGGAGAGAAGCTTGTAATCAGTGCAGAGCAGAGACACGGGGCGCCAGTTCCTGATGTTCTGCAGGTCTCCTTTCTTTGGGAGGAGGGTGAGGACGGCCCTCCTGCAGCTCAGAGGCAGCCATCCTTTGCTCAGACTGTCTCTGAGGACGCCCAGTAAGTCCTCACTGATGATTGTCCAGAAGGCCTTATAAAACTCCACAGGGAGACCGTCGATGCCAGGAGCCTTCCCGCTCGTAGAGCTCGTAGAGCTTCATGTAGCTCCTGAGCTGAGATCTCCGCTTCCACACTTCTCTTATCTCCCTGGGATACCGTCGGCAGCCGCTTAAGGAAGGACAGCGCCACCTCTGGTTCCTCTTGGAGCTCTGCTGTGTACAGTTCCCGATAGAAGGAGGACGCACACTGCCGGATCTCAGCATCGTCATGCAGCAGCTGTCCACTGACCTCAGTGAGTGCATCAGTCTCCTCTGTCCACTCTTTCGCTCCAGCCCAAAGAAGAAGTGGGAAGGAGTCCGACAGCAGTGTGGTGTTAAAGTGACAGTATGCACTTTTACATTTTACATTTTTGATAAACACTGCACACTGCACAAGGGAGTGGTCAGAGAAACCAACAGGACATATTTCACAACTCTTAAAAACATTAAATTGATGCTCGTAACAGTAGAAACGGTCGAGTCTGGCTAAAGACAACATGTTGTCTTTGGAATGAACCCAGGTGTACTGACGCTGATTTTTATGAAAAAGTCTCCAAACATCACACAGTTCAAAAGTTACTAGCAGTTTGGTGAGACAGCTTTTGGAAGCAGCATGAGGTTCTGAGTGGTTCCTGTCTGACAGAGGGTTCTCAGTGCAGTTAAAATCACCAGCTAAAATAGATACTCATCACTGTTACATTTATGGAGATTTTGGTTCAGGGTCTAAAAAACCTAGTCCTTGTGGCTTAAAACTGCCTCCCCATTCCACTCCCTTTTCCAGTCACACTCATTGTCAGGGGTGCTGTGTGTTTCCTGGAGAAAGGTAACATTCATTTTCTTGGCTTGAACCAGTTTAAAAAGTGCAGCCCTCTTTGCATCCTCCCGAGCACCGTTGATGTTCAGGGACCCCAGCCTGATGTCACACATGGTTTGAGAAAGGCTGCATCCAACCAAAAACACATTCAACCAGCAAAAGAAAGAAAAACAAACAAAAACCACTCATTCGTCTTTCATCAACTGAGCCCGAACCTTTGATAATAGTTTTTTAGGCGGAAAAGCTCTTGTTCGGTGAAGGTTGGTTCTCCCATGTTCTTCATGAGAAACCTGACTGATTGGTGGAAGAGCTGCAGGTCAGGGAAGAACTCTTCCAGCTTCACTGCCCTCAGTCCTTTTGTGGTTGTTAGAAAGTTCCTAATGCGAGAAAAAGAGTATCCGCTGCGCGTCCCGTGTTCACCCTCGTCGTTCTGTGAGCCCAGTGTCCCGTCCTGTGTGCTGTCCAGTGCCCCGTCCACTGACACCTCACAGTGCTCTTGTGAATCTTTTTTTTGACATTTTTTTGTTCACTGTAGTGACCACTTTAGTTTCTGTGCTTTTCCTTTTGACTGATACTTTAACACAGTCATCCATTGATACATCGTTTTCATCCTGGTCCAGAGCAGCTTCTGCCACTCTGGTCACAGTGTGTTCGTTCTGAACCGTTTCATCGTCAACCTGGTGCTCAGTGGTTTCACCCTGTGCCCTGTTACCACCCGCGTGTTTCTGTGCCTGTTTGTCTGTGTGTTCCTCGGTGTGCTCAGTGTCTGTGTGTTGTGACCCATTCTCCGGTGTGTTACCGTGTGTTGCGCGTTGACCGGCGGCCACGGCAGGGGCCCCGCCGTGGACGCAGCAGCCTGACGGTCACCGGTTCTCTCCGGGCACAAACAGACCAAGTGTCCTTCCGCCCCGCAACCAAAACATTTCAGCGTGTCTGACGTGACGTGAATGGTGTTATCGTAATCGTCAACACGGAACTTCAGGGCCAGGTTTAGTTCTTCATTATTTTTTAAGATCATGAAAACCTGTCTCCTGAAGGACATGACATGTTTCAGTAGGGCAGATTTGCATCCGAGGGGGATCATTTTCACCGCGGATACAATTCTCCCATGACAGGCCAGTTCTTTTAACAGGGCTTCCTTGCTCAGAAAAGGTGGCACATTAGAAATAATGATCTTTCTGGCTGGTGTCACCAGCGGCAACACCGGCACCAGCGTCCCCTGAATGCTGACGCCACTTTCCACTAGCTGGTTAGCTTTGTCAGTGCTGTCTAAGAAGATGATGTTCATCCTGGACGCAGACTTTACGCTGCTGTAACCCACGACTGCGCCCACAGCGAGGCCACACGCCTCCACTGACACGCCGACATCCGGACACAGTTTGACCGCATGTCGGCGAGTCAACTTCTCCAACCCGGAGACACCAGGTGCCGCCATGGACTGCATGGCTGCTGCGCCGGCGACAGACGCCGCCAAACCAAAAGTCAACTAAAAGTACGGCCAACACAAAAGTGATCACAGAGAAAAAGATCTCTGAGCCAAAAACTACCAAGAAACAAAAAGAAGGAGCAGAAAGGAGTTAGAATATTCACTTACTCTGAAACACACTCTCAACCGCTGAAGACACACTCACTCCCAGCATTCACTCGGAGAGAGAGACAGAGAGAGAGAGAGAGAGAGAGAGACAGAGAGAGCAACAGCAACACAGAGAGAGAGAGAGAGAGAGAGGAACAGCAACACAGAGAGAGAGAGAGCAACAGTAACACAGAGAGAGATTTTGATTTTTCAAAAAATACTTTATTTACAGGTTTTTAGTATTTACAAAATCATTCAATAAAGTGCAAAAGTGCGAGGAAACATCATCAATAAAATACAACCATTTATCCATTAAAAACTGGTGCAAAGTGCAGCTCTTCATCAGTAACAGAACAGATGATGTCTTTGTAGCACCAACTGTAAGGTTTTAACACTGGGCATGTATGGAATAACGGTAAACGGAAGCCAGGTTGCAAACGAAAAGGTAAGAGGGATTTATTCACAAAAAAGGTTCAATAAAAGTCTGTTGCACCACACAGTGGAGGGTCTGTTGCACAGTCTGTCTTTGTTAATAGTTTTCACACAGTTCATATAAAACATCTGTGCTGCGTCAGCTTATCTCGGTTTGCGACCTTTAGCAAAGGGCCGGTCAGTTCTCCCGGGCCTGGGCTCAGGTAGATCTCAGGAAAAGGATCTGCTGGGTCTGGAATTGCCTTCTTTTGGTGATAGTCCTCCAGGAGGCCCTTCTCTGCTCCAGATAGCTTTTGGCTCCACAACTCCAGAATTTTCTGGGCCCCCCGGACCGACCGCAGACCCAGCAGAGAGCCCAGGGCCTGGGCATTGTTCAGTGCCGGCCCCACTGCGTCCACCAGCTGCTGTAGGCACCGGCTTCCTGATTTGAGCAGCGCCCCCCTCAGGCCCGGTGGGGAGGCACTGCAGATGTCCAGCCTGGCTCCGTTAATCAGCGGCTCTTTCAACAACCAGTGCAGAGAGTCAGACCTTGAACAACGTTTATGATTGAAAAGAGCCCAGGATTTAAAAACACCCTGATAAAACGGAGGCAACCCATTTAACTTTAAAAATTAAGGATCAGTTAAGAACAGAGCAGCGTCCAGCCCCAGGTTATTCACACGTCTGAGAATACAGCCGGCCACATCTCTCCACACTAGATCAGCCGGACCGTCCGGCTGGCCAGGTGGATGAGGCCCTGTCCCCCCTCCTCTCTGGATAAAAACAACACCCCCTGTGGCACCCAGTGTAGACTGTTCCAGAAGAAGTCTATCATTTTAGTCTGTATTCTAGCTAGTAAGCCTGAGGGAGGGTCCAAGACTGTCAGACGGTGCCACAGTTGAGATGCCACAAGGTTATTTAAAGCCATTTCCACTTGGAAATCTTTCCCTCAATCATTTCTGTGACGTTCTCCCAGTTCTTCTGGACTATTGTTTCAGTCCTTAAGAACACCCCGAGATATTTAAAGCCTCAACGCCCCCGGTACTGGGGGCGCCGGGGGCGTCGGGGCTTAATAAAGCCACGTCAAACTTCAAAGAATACCAACACACCGCATACCCAGAGAAAGGTAAGAAACTCAGCAACAACCTCAAAAAAACCATTTTTAAATTAATCAAACACAGTTAAAATGCCAGGCATTCAAAACTGGCAACTATAGGTGGCGCTATGCTAAGCTACTACAGTGCACACAAACAAAAAAGCTGAGACTCCACAGATTCCAACAGTACCACTTTTATCTCTCTAGGACAAATATTCACTGAACTAGACACAAAATAAGACCAAAGCAAAAACTCCTTCTCAGGAATAGCAGTCAGAAATATTGTCTTACCTTTGATGATTCTCAAAAACAGCTAAATCCACAGGAACAAAGACACTGGATAGTTAGCTGCAGCCCTTAGCCTGCTTTAGACACTCTCCCTGCTCTTCTGTGTGTCTGTGTTGTGTAATACGACCCTGCTGAGTGGGGGATGGGAAATCTTCCTCAGATGCGATGTGAGCACGTTTCTGCTGATATCACGTGAACCACAGCAGCTAGACGATTGGAAACACCACAATGTGATTCTATTGGTTTAGAAGATTAAAATGAGGTGTCAATCACCAAGACTGACCAATGGGAACCAGAGCTAGAAGCCTTTAAATTTGGAGAAGTCTGCCCAGCAACAGAGAGAGGCTGCAGCTCTGCACCAGATGCAGTTAAAGNNNTTTTGAGGGGAAAATAGGGGAACGCCTAGGCATTTCTTTACTAAGGCCTCTGTTATTTTGCTCTGTTTCATTTCATAAGCATCAGCTTTTCTCCAGCTTATTTTTAAATGTTGTTACATGATTTTCTTGAGCTTTTAAGCTGCAAATGCATAAATTCAAAGGTATATTTACTAAAAAATGCCTTTTTTTTTAGGCAAGGGTGAAAATTCTTCATTTTTTTCTGGGTTCAGGCTGCATTTAATCTGACACAGTGGCATCTACAGTGATGCTTACACTTCTGATGGACTCTCACAAGTGTTATTTTTATGTGATATCAAAATAATTCACATAGAACTTGTAATTACAGAGAAATACTCTATTTATTTTGGACATGTTATTTCCGAAAAGTGACCCAAAAAATAGGGCTAGGGTGTTAACAGGTTAATAAAAACAACATCATCTGCGTAAGCAGATAAAACTATGTTACTACTAAAACTGTGACGATTCGTGAGAATCGTAAAAAAGGAGAACTAAAGGAGGACCCAAAAAGGCAGGGGCTAGAGAATAAAACAAAAATGATTTATTTACACTCAAAAAACTAAGGAAACCAGTCAGTAAGAAAAACACAAAACGCTGAGGCTGGCCGGCTAGTGAGGCTGAGCTCAGGAAACCACGGGAGTCTAAGGAGAAAAAAGGAAACGAGGGATCAGAACGATAAAAAGGTACAACTACAAAAAACAAGTAACTAGAGCTAGAGTTGACTCGAATGCGACAGTGAGTTACCAGACACTGCAAACATGACGCGCTGACGAGGAGGAGCCAGGAAATCCAGGTTGATAAAGGCAGGTCCTGATGAGGAGATTAGGTGCAGCTGTGTAGATCACTCAGCCTGCCCAGCCGTGTAACCAGCCTCCAAAAAAGCACACGTTAAGCACCTCACACCAACAGGAAGTACAACAATAAAATACAGGAAAGGCAAGACAACCCCCAGCCAGGAGACTGATCATGACAAAAACCAGGTAAAACCAGACCTTGGAGGTTGGAGCGCAGTTTGTTGAGGAGGGGATCCAGAGAGAGTGCATAGAGCATCCCCGACAGAGCACAGCCCTGCCGGACGCCTCTACACACTCTGAAAGGAGCACACAGGCCGCCATTAAACTTCAGCACACTCTCAACTTCATTGTACAACACCTTGATCTTAGCTACGAAACCAGCGCTGAACCCAAACTTCTCCATAGCTCTCCAGAGGAAGCTGTGTTCAACGCGGTCAAAAGCCTTTTCCTGATCTAGAGAAATCAGACCAGTATTAATACCCAAAGAGCTGGAGACGTCCAAAATATCTCGAATTAGATAGACATTGTCTATCATGGACCTGCCAGGCACACAGTAGGTCCAGTCCAGATGAGTGACCTGCTCCATAGCCCTCCCCAGCCTAGAGGCCAAGACTCTGGACAGAAGCTTGTAATCCACACACAGCAATGACACAGGGTGCCACTTACCGATGTCCTGCAGGTTTCCTTTCTTTGGCAGTAGTGTTATCACAACTCTGCGGCAGGACATCGGCATGGAACCAGAGGCCAGACTTTCATTAAAAACATCTAAAGGGTCCTTTGCAAGGATGTCCCAGAAGGCTCTATAGAATTCAGCTGTGAGACCATCAATTCCTGGAGCCCGCCGTCCCTGCATGCCTTGCAGGGCAGCTTTCAGTTCTTCCAGGGTTAGCGGCTCCTCCAGCCGTCGGTTGGTCTCCTCTGAGATCTGAGGTAATCCCCCACAGAACTCCTCCAACAGTGTTTCCTCACAGCCCGCCTCCTGATCTAGCTTGGTTCCATTATTTCCTGCCCTGCGTCTGAGAGCAGTGCGTGGATTACCCTCCCCTGCCCGTTCCTCCTCTCCAGGCCGAAGAAGAAACTAGAGGGAGCATCCATCTCGGTGGTATTCTGAAATCGGGACCTGACCAGTGCACCCTGCACTTTAACGTCTAGCAGGTCGGCTAAGGCCATTTTTTTGACTTTGAGGACTTCAATATGTCTTCAATTTCCTGTGGACTCACTAATCTGCTCTAATTCCACTATATCGGTCTCCAGGTCCTTCATAGATCTGGTGATGTCTCGCGTAACATTGAGGGTGTGCTGTTGACAAAGGAGTTTAATCTCAATCTTACCATGGTCCCACCACTGCCTAAGACTATTAAACTCCTCCTTCCTCTG
>JAFBJR010000182.1:16061-40149 GCA_016785285.1 Brachirus orientalis
TTGCGATCTAAAGACGCATTTTCTGTACAGTTAAAATCCCCACCCAAGAATAAGAAGTCCTCGGAAGCACAACCGTTTAAAACATCATTAACTTTTTGTATAAACAGCCTCCTCTCTGCACCGATTGTTGGAGCGTACACATTTATAAACACAGCAGTAAAATGATCGAACTTTGCTTTCATTAAAAGCAGCCTCCCCTCGACACAGTGCCTGACCTCCAGTGAGATGGGACTAAAAGACCTGGAGAAGAGGAAGCCCACTCCTCCACTGAGGGAAGTGTTGTGGCTTAAAATGACTTCCCCTTCCCACTCTCTCCTCCAGTCAGCCTCGTTCTTACTAGGTGTTTAATTTTGGCTGTTTCATAAATGCATGTTCTTTTCTTTATGTCTCTGGCTCCATTAATGTTTAAAACTCCCACTCTAATTGTGTCCATAAGGGGTGAGAGAATAAAAACTAATAAATTAATTAAAACACACATCGGAATTTGTTTCATCATCCTTGCTCATTTGCCTTTTAACTTTAAGAACAAGTTTTTTAATCTAAAAACCTCCTGGTCAGTGAGGCCAGACCCTCTCTGGCTCATGTGGAGTCTGGCCGAAGTACAAAACACTGAAAGGTCTGGGAAATAATCCTCCACTTTAACACCATGCTGGTTTTTAGTCTGTTGTAAAAAACGTTGTATCATTTCAACTGTGTAGGACTATTTCTGTTGACTACTGCTTAACTTAAAATTGGGAACGTCACTGTTGTCCGACACACATTCCTCTTCACTGCCCCTGTCCTCCACCTGCTCCTGACTCCCCACTGTCTGAGCCTCTGTTCCCAGTTTACTGTTTTTGGCTTAACGGTCTTCTTCCTTTTAGTTGCTTTTATTTTTAAAAAAGTCTGCTCTTCATCCATTAATGCTTCCTCTACCTGCTCACCCCATGTAGCCCTACCACTATCCAACCCGTGCTCACCGTTCTCCCCTGCTTCATTTACCTGTGCTTCTGACCCACCACCACCTGCCTCCTCCATCTGTCCTTCCCTGTCCTCACCAGTAGAGTGAATCCCTTCACCGTGAATAACATCACCACGTGACTTGTGTTGGTCGGACACAGCAGCGGCGCACGGAGCAGCTCCAGGCCGTTCAGGGGCCGTCCCGGGCCGCTCAGGGGCCGTTCAGGGGCCGTCCTGGGCCGTTCAGGGGCCGTCCCCGGCTGCTCAGAAACCACCACATCCCTCACACCGCTGAGCCCCCCGCTGGCACGGCCGCCTCTCCCGGGCCAGGTCCCCCCGCCTCGGACAGGCCCTCACGGTGTGTCCCTCCTCTCCGCAACCAAAACATTTGATGACTGATGAGGTGGCAAAAATCACGTAATCATAATCATCTACTTTAACATGGAAGCGGAGGTTGAGCTCCTCGTTCCGGTTGTTAAGTATCATATAAAGCTGTCTACGGTGAGACACTACGTGTTTCAGTAACGGAGACTTACATTCAGACAAGATCTTTTTAACTGGTGAAGCCACTTTCCCGTGTCTGGACAGCTCTTTACTGAGAAACTCATCAGTTATGAACGGAGGGACATTGGAGATCACTACTTTGGTTGCGGACTGCGTCAGCGGCAGCACCTGTACGAACCTCTCGTTCACCGGGATGGCCGTCTCAATGACTCGGTTCACCTTCTCCACCTGGTCCAGGAAAATGACGACGGCACTGTTCATCCGGGCCAAGGACTTCACACTGCTGTGTCCGACCTTGTCCCCCACAGCCGGCCTGATGTCCTCCGCACTACACGGGAAGCCGGCTGACACCTTGATGCCGTGCTTCCTCGTGAGCTTGGACAGGTCTCCATTCACCATGGCGTCAGACGCCGACCGGCGACACACCGGCAGGAGAAAGACACCAAAGCTCCCAAACTACTGCACCAGAACCCACCAAGAGTGAAACCAAGACTAGACTGTCACCAAACCAACAAACTGTGTTAAACTAAACCACAATACTAAAGAAAAAACAAGAGAAAAAGTACGAAATCACACTCACTCAGTGTCTCACTCACACACACCAGTCTCCCAGCATGCACTCAGAGAGAGAGAGAGAGCAACACACAGAGAGAGAGAGAGAGAGAGAGAGAGCAACAGCAACAGAGAGAGAGAGAGAGAGGTTTTATAGTTCCTTTATTTTAATAATAAAGTTAATATTTTAATCCACATTTTGATCAAAATAAATGATAAAAATCACAGAGCAAATACAGAACATCAGTTAAAACTATTAAAAATTCAAAGTAAATCCAATAAAATGAATAAAAAAATAAAAATAAAAGACTCAGATTAGGTCGTGCAGACAGGATTAGAGAAGATGTATCACATGAGATGATGAGAGAAAACCAGGGTGTTGGAAAGTGTCCAGGTCTTAGTGAACTGGTCCACGTCCTAATGAACTGGTCCACGTCCTAATGAACTGGTCCATGTCCTGCATCTACATCCACCATGTTCTGCTGAACATCACTGCATCTACATCCACCATGGTCAACTGAACATCACTGCATCTACATCCACCATGTTCTGCTTACTGACATCACTGCATCTACATCCACCATGTTCTGCTGAACATCACTGCATCTACATCCACCATGTTCTGCTGAACATCACTGCATCTGCATCCACCATGTTCTGCTGAACATCATTGCATCTACATCCACCATGTTCTGCTGAACATCACTGCATCTGCATCCACCATGTTCTGCTGACCATCACTGCATCTACATCCACCATGTTCTGCTGAATGACATCACTGCATCTACATCTACCATGTTCTGCTGACCATCACTGCATCTACATCCACCATGTTCTGCTGAACATCACTGCATCTACATCCACCATGTTCTGCTGAATGACATCATTGCATCTACATCCACTATGTTCTGCTGAACATCACTGCATCTACATCCACCATGTTCTGCTGACCATCACTGCATCTACATCATCCACCATGTTCTGCTGAACATCACTGCATCTACATCCACCATGTTCTGCTGAACAACATCACTGCATCTACATCCACCATGTTCTGCTGAACATCACTGCATCTGCATCCACCATGTTCTGCTGAACATCACTGCATCTACATCCACCATGTTCTGCTGAACATCACGGCATCTACATCCACCATGTTCTGCTGAACATCACTGCATCTGCATCACGGCCTTTGTCTCCTCCGTCGTCTCCTCCTTCATCCATTCTTCGTCTCCTCCTTTGTCTCCTCTTTCGTCTCCTCCTTCATCCATTCTTCGTCTCCTCCGTCGTCTCCTCCGTCGTCTCCTCCTTCATCTATTCTTCATCTCATCCTTCATCTCCTTCGTCTCCTCCTTCATCTTCCCCTTCATCCATTCTTTGTCTCCTCCTTCGTCTCCTCCTTCATCCATTCTTTGTCTCCTCCTTCGTCTCCTCCTGTGTTGTTTTTTAAATGTGTTCTATAAATAGAGTGGATTTTATCTCAGGTTTTATTTTTAAAGGATTTACAGAGAATATTGTATCTGGCTTAACTTTGTATCATAACTTGGATGTTTTATTTCAAGATAATGACTTTTCCTCTCATAATTTTGACTTTATTTCATAATAATACTGATTGTTAATAATAATACTGAAGTTTTTTTGAGTGACCTGAAAAGTGCTATAGACATCAGATTTATTATTATTATGATTTTTATTATTATAGCTCTAGTTGGACTTTATTTCAAGATGACTTTCCATCTCACAATTTTTCTTAATCTCACAACAGTGACTTTTAATGACATGATTTTTATATTTTGTCTCATGGTACTTTTTTATCTCTTCATTTTGATTCAATTTCCCAATAATCACTTCATCTCAAGAAAATGTGTTTTTCTGAAGATGACTTTTTATCACATGATTCTGACGTTTCACAGTTTTGATTTGATCTCATGATAAACTTTCTTTTGATGTTTTTTTAATAATTGAGACTTTTTATTTCTTAATTCTGACATTTGTGTGTGTGTGTGTACGGGTAATTTCGAGTGTCCAATTAACCTAATCCCAAAATCTGCATGTTTTTGGACTGTGGGTGGAAGCCGGAGTGCCCAGTGAGAACTGTCCCTTTAAAGTCCAGTCTCCGGTACTAGGACATATCAGGCGCTAGGACCCGGCGGACACAGAGCTGCTGTCTTTGTCTCCTCCACTGAGAGCCCTCTCTCGCTCTCTCTCACCATCATCATCCTCCTCCTCTTCCTCTTCAGCAGTAGCAGTGTCTCTTCTCCTCTTCCTCTCTCTCTCTCTCTCTCTCTCTCTCTCCCTCTCTCTCTGGATGCTTCTCGAGAACCATCATGGCCGTGAATCTCGGGAAGAACAGACTGACTCTGCTCACCGCCTACCAGGACGTCATCGACGAAACCACCGACACCGACTGGTGAGTTCTGCGGGGCCGAGGGCCGCGCTGCCCGGTCACTGCTGCTCTGAGTCACCGCTGCTGCTGCTGCTGCTGATGATGATGATGATGATGGTGGTGGTGGTCGTCTATGGCTGTTTGTTATCCGCTTGGTTCTTCATCATCATCTTCAGCACACTACACTCACATACACACACACGTGTTTGTGCTTCTATCATAGTGAGGACCCTCATAGACATAATACAGTCTCTAGTCCCTTACCCTAACCTTAACCATCACAACTAGATGTCTAACCCTAACCCTAACCTAAACCCAATTCTAACCCTAATCCTAAAACCAGGTCTTAACCCTGAAAAAGCCCTTTAAGAAGTGAGGACCAGACAAAATGTCTTTGACTTTGTCAAAATGTCCTCACTCGTAGGGTTTATATGATTTTTGGTCCTCACTCTGCAGCAAGTACAAGAACACACACACACACACGGGTTTTTCTCCTGATTCAGCTCGTTGATGCTTTGATGCAGCAAAAGTCAGACTGAGGGTCAAAGAGCAGTAGGTCTGAGTCTGACCAGGGTCCGGACCAGGGTCCAGACCAGGGTCTGGACTCCTGACTATGAAGTCATTTTTGTGACTCGTTCAGTCTGAAGCAGCTGGAAACAATTTCAGGCTTTTATTCAGAAATGTGTGTGTGTGTGTGTGTGTGTCACTGATGAGCTCCTACATCCCCAAACAAGGGAGGAAGAGAGAAGAGGGCGAGGCTGGGGGAGGAGAGGTGTGTGTGTGTGTGTGTGTGTGTGTGCTGGATTGATTTCTCATGAAGCAGGAATTCTTCTTTTATTGTTGTTGCACATTAAAGGGGCAGTTTTTTTTAAGTTTGGTCGTATAAAAAGTACCTATACATGAACATGTGTATGTCCTTACTGATCATGTGTTCAGGTGTGAACAGTCGTGATCTGATCACGTGTGAGATGTGGAGGTTCACTTTCAATTAAAACATGGCTGAAACATGATACGTTAAGAACATGTTCACGTCTTGACACTGTTAGACAGACTTTTCCAACAGGAAAATGAAGTTTGTAAACCACTCACTCTCCCACACCAAAGTCCATAGAGAAAATCAGTGATTTTAGCTCACAGGGACACAGGAGTTGTTGATCCACTGCTGCCTCATGTGGTCACTTTGTGTCACTGAGGTAAATCTGAATGAAGGATTTTAAATGCCGAAGTGACAAAATAAAACATTTGAACTTAGTGATGGAGGCAGCAGTAGATCAACAACTCCTGTGTGCTGTGATGTAAAATCACTGATTTTCTCTATAGACTTTGTTGTGGTGTTTGGAAAAACAGATTTTACTTATTTCTACAGATTTATTGTATCATCACTGCAGCTACATTTGTTTTCTGTTGTTGAAACAATAACAATGTTCACCTTCCTGTTGTGGTTCTGATGTTTGCCCAGGTTTAAATAATAGACTCTCTAATTGGTCTTTTTTGATTAGTTGATGGTTTGATGTAAAAACATGAACATTAAAAACAGTAAAACTACAGTAAAGCTGACGTTGATGTGAACTGGCGTCACTTCCTGTTTGTGTGAGCGAGCAATGATCCCCAAACATCATGGCTCCGCCCCACTCTAAATCCCCACCCACTCTAAACTGTTAAGTTTAACAGTTAAACTCAAAATTCATATTTTTCCTTAAACTTGTCATGTTAGAAATATTTTGTTGAACCTTTAAAATTGCAATATACTGATTTACAAAATCACAATATACAGTTTTACGAACAAAATCATGATATATTGTCTTCTCTATATTGTGCTCCTAAAATGTCAGAGACTTGACTCAGCTTGTAACCATGGTAACAACATTGTTTGAACAAAAGTGTGAGTTAGTGAAAACAGCAGTACAGGACTGATATTTTTGTCCAAGGCTGTAACTTTGAAATGAAGATTAAAAGGTTTAAACAACCACAGTTGCAGAAAAGCACAGCAGTGGGTCAGTGTCTGGATCAGTGTCCTGGTCCACTATCTCCTGGTCCACAGTGTCCTGGTCCACATCAGAGTGGATCAGTGTCCTGGTCCAAAGCAGAGTGGATCAGTGTCCTGGTCCACAGCAGAGTGGATCATTGTCCTGGTCCACAGTGTCCTGGTCCACATCAGAGTGGATCAGTGTCCTGGTCCACAGTGTCCTGGTCCACATCAGAGTGGATCAGTGTCCTGTCCACAGCAGAGTGGATCAGTGTCCTGTCCACAGCAGAGTGGATCAGTGTCCTGGTCCAAAGCAGAGTGGATCAGTGTCCTGGTCCACAGCAGAGTGGATCATTGTCCTGGTCCACAGTGTCCTGGTCCACAGCAGAGTGGATCAATGTCCTGGTCCACTATCTCCTGGTCCACAGTGTCCTGGTCCACAGCAGAGTGGATCAATGTCCTGGTCCACTATCTCCTGGTCCACAGTGTCCTGGTCCACATCAGAGTGGATCAGTGTCCTGGTCCAACGCAGAGTGGATCAGTGTCCTGTCCACAGCAGAGTGGATCAGTGTCCTGGTCCACAGTGTCCTGGTCCACAGCAGAGTGGATCAGTGTCCTGGTCCACTATCTCCTGGTCCACAGTGTCCTGGTCCACAGCAGAGTGGATCAATGTCCTGGTCCACTATCTCCTGGTCCACAGTGTCCTGGTCCACAGCAGAGTGGATCAATGTCCTGGTCCACTATCTCCTGGTCCACAGTGTCCTGGTCCACAGCAGAGTGGATCAATGTCCTGGTCCACTATCTCCTGGTCCACAGTGTCCTGGTCCACAGCAGAGTGTGAGAGAGTGAGTGTGAGAGAGTGAGTGTGAGAGAGTGAGTGTGAGAGAGTGAGTGTGAGTGCACCACAGGAAATCCCCCAGCAGTCTAGGTCTAGAGCAGCATCACTAAGAGATGGTTCAGGTTTCCCTGAGCCAGCTCTAACTATAAGCTTCATCAAAAAGGAAGGTTTTAAGTCTAACTTTAAATACAGAGACAGTGTCTGCCTCCTGAACCGACATTGGCAGTTGGTTCCACAGGAGAGGAGCCTGGCAACTAAAGGCTCTGCCTCCCATTCTACTTTTATGGACTCTGGGAACTACAAGTAAACCTGCGTTTTGGGACTGAAGTGATCTGTTAGGCTGATAAGGTGAAATTAAATCTTTAAGATATGATGGGGCCTGATCATTAAGTGCTTTGTACATGACAATCTCACAAAAAATTCTTTTGGCCTTAAAGCCACACCATGTAGTATTTCAATCTTCAAAATATGTTTGTTTTTTGAACGTATTGTGCACTAACAGTTTGAACGGCGCCCCCTTCAGGGCCGGAGGGGGTCTCCATCACCTGCACTGACACGATGTAACTTTACTTTGACTGTTGACTGGAAGAGACAGAACAGATAACAAAGAGTTTGAACATTTTGTGGGAGGAGTCAAAGAAAAAGCGGGACATTGATAGGACAAGATGGTGGACACGAGTCACTATTGGTCCTGTTGTCACACTGAAGGATGACGGAGTGATAGTGACCTGTCTCTACTGCTGTAAGCCGACATTGTTCACGTAGAAACTAAACAGTGCGTTGGATCTGCTGTGTGTCATGTGATGTTATTGAAGTCATGTCGTTCCCTGTTCATGTTCACAATTCAAACGTTATTCGTGTTTTTCCCTCTAGCTGCTAGTCCTGGCTAACATGTTTGCTGAAGACATGGTTCCACTTCTCAGTATTGTTGGTTTGTCAACAAACGCACACGTTACCATGGTGTATGTTTAACCACAGTTGTGACAGACAGTCACAACTGTCCAACTGTAGGGGGCTCCAGAGAGCAAAAACGACGTTACGCTTTTGGTGGATAAATGCTATAACAGCCATGTACATGAACAGCTGTTACCATGGAGATGAAGCCCAGCAAAGCTAGAAAGTAACTGTGTTTTCTTTACTCAAGTTTGTTCATGAACCTGGTTCTGTTTACTCTTCTGTAGCTAATGCTAAGCTAACTACTTTCCTGCATTCATATTGAAGCGTGACTCACATGTTTTAGAATTTGCCAGCTAGTCCAACACCGTTGCTCACTTTCAGCCCCGCCCACTGCGTCTTTACCTGTTCTCGTTCACTCGCCAATGCAGCTGTCTCTGGACGTGTCTGTGTCCAGAGTCTTATGTCTTATGTCCATCCTCCATGTATGTCCTCCATGTCCATCTCTGGACATGGAGGACATAAGACAATCCTTAAAGTTCACTGTCTTTTGTGGAAATGTGTACGAATATTTGAAGTTGAGTGAGTGAAGCGTGATGAGATTCACCTCGCTCTCTTCAGTCACTTTAGTGGAAATATTTGAACTGGAGCCAAAAACCTCCCATAATGTTATGAGAGGGGCGGGGCTTAAAGTCAGTGAGGAAGTAGCACTTTACTATGAATTTAGGTAGCTTAGTTTTAGCCTAGCCTTATCCCCAGGAGAGTCAGAATCAGTCACTCAATCAATGCAACAGAAAGAAAAGGGTTTTTTGTGTGAACATGTGAAGAATTGGAGGCTGCTTCCTGAAATGCATCATGGGAGTTGTATTTAAACTGACCACGACAGAACAGGAAAGAGAAGGACTCATATATAATATGTATTCCAGGGTCTGTGTGTCAGTCTTGAGGTGATGTCATCACCGCTCCCAGATGAGCACTGGTCATGTGACTTTCTGTTGCTGTGAAAGAAAGTGTGCCCCCTGCTGGAGGTGATAATGAAGATGGTGGATGACCTCGTTCTCTTCACCTCCTCTTCTCCTCCGTCTGTCACGCTGACCTCAGCTGTCTTGTGATTCGTCGGTCTGCTAGCGACGCCTCCTGTTTGTACTCTTCCTCCTCCTCCTCATCTTGCTGCTCCTCCTCCTCCTCTCCTGTTAAGCATCTGTTTTTCATCTCACTCGCCTTCTGAAATTAACTCGCTTGTGTGTCAGAAAATCATGTTGGTGCTGTTTGTAAATGAACTGCAGGAGGAAACTGTGATGAATCTGATTCAAACTGAAGCTTCTTCTCATGTTGTTTCTGTTTATGTTGTATGCTTCCTCTTCTTCCTCCTCTTCCTCTCCTCACCCTCTCATTAGTCCTCCATGTTAAAGGAGGGTTTGGGCTTTTGACCCTGACAGAGTTGGATTTGACTTGATGTTGCTGAAAACAGTGAAGGTTCAGTTCTGATCCTGGAGGAAATAAGACTGACGCAGTTTTTTCACTGCACAGAATTCACTGATAAAGAGCAAAATATTAATTTTAAATATTTGATCATACAATCATGGGAATCTCAGGGAATCACTCGATCTGATTCTTGTGTGTTTTCTTTTAAAAATCATCACATCTGTTACAGTTCCAGCTACTGTCCACATGAACGCCAGAGTTTTCAAACCACTAAAACTAAGGCTTCATTCTTCTTAAGATCTTAAAGGAAAGATCCCTTTATTGTACACACTAGACCTTTGCTGCAGAAACAAAGTTTTTATGATTTATATCTATTTTCGATCAGGAAGATGAGCCACGTTACTGCAGTCTTGCATAATTACCTCAAGCTGTTTATGTTAACGAGTTTATTCTATATGTGGTTTAAAAAAGTCTGTCATCTGGTCTGAGCTGAGTCGTTTGTCTGTCATGATATCAAAGATAAATCTCTGCAACAAACCTTTGATGTCAGAGCCAATACCAACCAACATGGCACCACAGAGTTCGACTGAGGATGGGTTCTGGTCTGCACGGAGAGTTCTGCTGGGAAAACAATAAAACCAGAACAGGTGTTGGACATTAGCTTAGACATTGGGGATGTAGACTCATTTCTAAGTCACAAAGCTCGAGACTGAGTCACCAAACCAACAAAGACGCATTTATTAATCCAACATTCAGGTCATCGGACAAGTCCAAGTCACACAGGTCACGTATGTGTTATTAGTGAGCAAAAAGGAGGCAAATACAGGGCAAGTATTATTGGAAGACACCAGGGGGCAGCATAAAGGCTTTTAATAGATACACAGCTCACTTGAATAACTTTGTATGTTCAAATAAAAACCACATGAGCTGATCTTCACTCCCACACACTGTGTAGCTCAAAGCACTGACGCTCTTTTTAAACAATGCTAATATCAGTACAGTTTGGGTCTGGTTCTGTACAGTTGGGGTCTGGTTCTGCACAGTTGGGGTCTGGTTCTGCACAGTTTGGGTCTGGTTCTGTACAGTTTGGGTCTGGTTTCTCAGAGTCTGAGTCTGGTTCTGCACAGTTTGGGTTTGGTTCCACACAGCTTGGGTTTGGTTCTGCGCAGTTTGGGTCTGGTTCTGTAAGCTTGGGTCTGGTTCTGTACAGTTTGGGTCTGGTTCTACACAGTTTGGGTCTGGTTCTGTACAGGACTGTGGCCACTCTCTCCATCTTGTTTTAACAAATGATTTTACTGTTTTGAAGTTTGTGATGCTGTGTTTTCAGACCATATGCGTGTTGTATTTGACACGCCTCTCCCTTGTCATGTGGTAAAACGTCGCTCTTCTGCGTGACACTTTGCAAACCTTGACCTGAATGCTGGTTAAATGACCTCACACGCGGCAGAAGAGCCGGGCAAAAGTGGAAGAAGGACAAGTTACAGGTGTTTTTCCAAATGTTGAGGGACAGCTGGTGTTTTTAATCCAAAAAACAAGCTTTTTTTCTGACATCATTGCCTCTAACTGTCACAATCCTCATGTTTTATTTAAAACCATAAACTCTGTTCTTAATGTTCTTAATGCCCCACAATCAGCCTGCATGGGGAACTCAACTGAAGTGTGTGAGAACTTCTCCAGCTTCTTTATGAATGAGGTTGAAAACTCCTTCTTATGAGTCCTCCATCTTTTTCTTCCAATGATCCTATCCCACCTCATCTTTTTAAAGAGGGTTTTTCCACTTTGACACCATACCTGCTTAATATTATTAATGGCAGTTTAGCCAGCGGGATTGTACCTGCAAGTCTTAAGCATGCAGTGGTGACACCACTGATTCACTGATGATGTGTTTTTAAATTTCAGGCCAATGTCCAATCTCCCATTCCTGTCTAAGGTCTTGGAGAAAACGGTTTACTGGCAGTTGAAAGTGGTCCTCGATGAGTACAAGGGTACTCATCGAGGTTTTTGTTTTTGGATTGATGTTAAAATCTTCTTGAATCTTCTTCTAAAATCTTTTGATTTGTTTTCAGAAGTCTGAATGGTTCTCTATGTGTCTGTCTCTATGTGGCCCTGGGATGGACTGGCAACCTGTCCAGGGTGTGACCCTGCCTCTCGCCCTATGTCAGATGAGTTAGGCACCAGTGCCCCCCGCGACCCTCAGTGCAGGATAAAGCGGTAGAAAATGAGTGAGAGTGAGTCTTCATGGTCCTGCCCCTCAGTACTGGTCTGACCTGCTCCCTCACACTCTCTCAGGTCAGCAGATCACTCACTTTTATTCGTCCCTAAGGCAAAGAGGAAACTCAGAGGTGGCTGTGCATTTTCTGTTGCTGCCTCAAAACTGTGGAATGTAATGTATCACCTTTTCACACATTACTTTGTGTGTCCTCATGTCTGTGTACAGTCAACTGAGTTGTGTTTAAAGTGCTTTATAAATAAAGTTGGATTGGATAATGTAAATGGTAGGAAAGGTGAAGGCGGAGCATCAGCAGCAGCAGCAGCAGCAGCAGTTGTAAATCAGAAGTGCAGGATAAAAATAACTGCATCACTGTTCCTGTAACTGAAACCTGAGGTGGAGGAAGACGATGCTGCTCTTTTGCTCTTTCTCTGTCTGGAAATTATGGTCCCATTTAGAACCAAAAACAAATCCACAGAATATTTTGAGCAGGATTATACAGATTATCAATATTGATCTGATAGTAATCATAATTCCACATGAATGCTTTATGTAGTACAGTCTGTAAAAATGTGTTTGTTATAGGAGAAGAATATTGTTTCACAGTTGTTACGTGTTTCTGAAATGTCTGGTTATGTTACATCATAAATGCCTCACCACAAATGTGTCGTTAACAGTTTAGTTGTTAAAAAGGAAAAACAATTGTAACAGACTGACGTCAGTAGAGACTCACGGTTGTGAAGTCATCAAACAAGAAACAAGATCATCTTTACCTGTTAATAAAATTCACACTGTGATGAAGAATCTTCACATTAAACTCCACTTTCACTAAATCCTGATGTTGTTCAGACTGTGTGTGTGTGTGTGTGTGTGTGTGTGTGTGTGTGTGTGTGTGTGTGTGTGTGAGTCAAACTGCAGGAGGCTGCATCTATTTCTGTCACACTCCCACACTGTGTGTGTGTGTGGTCACATGAACAGTTCACCTGCACAAACATCTGCAGCAAAATGGTCGACACACTTGTTTTTCCTACAACATAAAGTGTGTGATAAACTTTATTGCACTGAATATTCCTTTAAAATGACATGAATGAAAATGATCAATTCAAACATAAATCATATATTAATGTATGTTTTCGTCAAACTCATGGTGTAAAACAAACCTTCAGACATTTATTTTGTTAAAATTGCCTCATATGAATTTTTAACTTTGCACATTTGTAATTTAATTCAAACATAAAGACTAAGGTATGAGCTTTAAATGCATTTAGTTAAAATAAGTCAGTCATAATTTCTGAACAATAATAATAAACAGAAGTTGATAGTATGTTCTCAGATTACACAGTTAGTGTTGACGGATTAAAGCACATATACGTTTGTCTGACATTTTAAAAAGATTCTATAGAATCTTTGTTTCCTCATTGGTTACATTTTACATCATGTTTTCATTTGAAACAGGACTGCGTTTTTTGTCTTTTCTTCTTTGTCTCTGAAAGAGGACATATCTGTGAATGTGAGGGGGCGGCCATGTTTGATGACATCACCGTCTCATTCTGCTGACCTTCCTCTTCCTCACTGTCAACACTTCTGTTAGAACAGAGAGCAGCCATCTGTCCACTGTGAAAACAGCATGTTGTCCTCGTGAGGCGTTCTGGCATCCAGAGCAGCCATGTTGTCCTCACAAGGCGTCCAGAGCAGCATGTAGTCCTCAAGATGTCCAGAGCAACATGTAGTCCTCAAGGTGTCCAGAGCAGCCACGTTGTCCTCAGGAGGCGTCCAGAGCAGCCATGTTGTCCTCAGGAGGTGTCCACAGGAGCATGTAGTCCTCAAGGTGTACAGAGCAGCCATGTTGTCCTCAGGAGGTGTACAGAGCAGCCATGTTGTCCTCAGGAGGTGTCCAGAGCAGCCATGTTGTCCTCAGGAGGTGTCCACAGGAGCATGTAGTCCTCAAGGTGTACAGAGCAGCCATGTTGTCCTCAGGAGGTGTCCAGAGCATTCATGTTGTCCTCAGAAGGTGTCCAGAGCATTCATGTTGTCCTCAGGAGGTGTCCACAGGAGCATGTAGTCCTCAAGGTGTACAGAGCAGCCAAGTTGTTCTCAGGAGGTGTCCAGAGCAGCCATGTTGTCCTCAGGAGGTGTCCACAGGAGCATGTAGTCCTCAAGGCGTCCAGAGCAACATGTAGTCCTCAGGAGGCGTACAGAGCAGCCATGTTGTCCTCACAAGGCGTCCAGAGCAGTCATGTTGTCCTCAAGGTGTCCAGAGTAGCTATGTTCCTCCTCCTCCTCTTCCACGACACTACACTACACGACACTAAACGTGTTTGTTTCGTGGGCGGAGCCTCGGATGTTCTGTGGTGATCCACTTAAAGCTGTGAAAAGATGATGAATGTGAAATCAGATGTGTTTTAATTCACTCGTCCTCTGACCTAGTTCACATTTTCACATTCTGTGTGTGTGTGTGGGGGGGGGGTCCACTTTGGCACATCGCCACTCGTCCTCAGATTCAGATTCTCACCGGAAATTGGAGAGAGGGAGAAGAGGTGGAGCAGGAGATGGAGATGAAGAGAGGCAGGGAGATGGTGTGTGTGTATGTGCGTGCGTGTGTGTGCGTGTGTGTTACAAAGAGAGAGGCTGAAATAGGATGAAAGGCTCTTTTGGTCGAGAGCCAAAACTATCACAGACTGTGTGTGTGTACTTGTGTGTATGTGTGTGTGTGAGCTTTCAGCAGCTGAGTAAAAACCTCATTATTCTTATTGTTACTAAAGATGAAAATTACACACACATCTATATTTTCAGGTCAACATTTTGTAATATTTTTGTGACATCTAAAGAAAAATTAAGATTAAATAATTCCAGTGCTTGGGTTGTGAACAGAGACACATTCATACCTTCACATGTGATGATGATGATAATGAGGAGGAGGAGGAGGACTTTTCTGTAAATGTTCTTTATTGTGTGTGTGTGTGCACGCTTCCCGCCTTCCTCCTTCCCTCAGGTCACAAACCTCTGCTGTCAAAATAATGATGGGGATTCTGCCTGGTTGCCGTGGTGACCTTCCCTGTATGTGTGTGTGGTGAGCTTTGGTAACACTACTGATTCTACAAAGTGATACCGTGACAAACATGAAGATCTGTTTGATCCGTTCCTCTGTGCTATCCCCCCGATCCTGTAACCAATCATTAGTCAGCAAGAATCAATCACCAGTCGTGAGTCAGCAAGAATCAATCACCAATCGTGAGTCAGCAAGAATCAATCACCAGTCATGACTCAGCAAGAATCAATCACCAGTCGTGAGTCATCACCAGTCGTGAGTCAGCAAGAATCAATCAGCAGTCGTGAGTCAGCAAGAATCAATCACCAGTCATGACTCAGCAAGAATCAATCACCAGTCGTGAGTCATCAGCAGTCGTGAGTCAGCAAGAATCAATCACCAGTCATGAGTCAGCAAGAATCAATCGCCAGTCGTGAGTCAGCAAGAATCAATCACCAGTCATGAGTCAGCAAGAATCAATCGCCAGTCGTGAGTCAGCAAGAATCAATCACCAGTCATGACTCAGCAAGAATCAATCACCAGTCATGAGTCATCACCATTCGTGAGTCAGCAAGAATCAATCAGCAGTCGTGAGTCAGCAAGAATCAATCACCAGTCATGACTCAGCAAGAATCAATCACCAGTCATGAGTCATCACCAGTCGTGAGTCAGCAAGAATCAATCAGCAGTCTTGAGTCAGCAAGAATCAATCACCAGTCATGAGTCAGCAAGAATCAATCGCCAGTCGTGAGTCAGCAAGAATCAATCACCAGTCATGACTCAGCAAGAATCAATCACCAGTCATGAGTCATCACCAGTCGTGAGTCAGCAAGAATCAATCAGCAGTCGTGAGTCAGCAAGAATCAATCACCAGTCATGACTCATCAAGAATCAATCACCAGTCGTGAGTCATCATCATCTGTGTTCAGGCTGCTCTTTGATCTTGTGAATCTGCTTTGATCTTCAGTGAGGTTTCAGTTCCGAGTCATCCTCCGTTATTATCATCTGAAACATGACTCATCACTTTTAAACTGCTTTGTCATGGTCGGTCAGTTTTATTGGAGACTTTTGGAGACACTGATGTGAAAACATGTATCATTGTAAAGGTCTTTGCATTTCACATTAGAAAGGCTACCATATAATATATAATAATTATATATTTTCATTTTTAAGAGTGTATGGGTTAAGCTTACTGTTGTCATTCTCCACACACACACACACACACAGGGCTGTTTCTAGGTCAGTGAGGTTTGATATGAATAATAAACAGCTGTCTGCTTTAAACAGAATTATTTATAGAGCACTGAGTGGGTGAACAAGCTTCTTTCTTTCTCGAAAATCATTTCCTTTTTTTCCTCCTCATCTTTTCTTTCTTTACACTCTGATAGATTAATGTCACCTTGTCTGCTAATAGTGATACTAGTGGTTATAGTGGAAGTTTGTGAACGTAATAATAAACTTTTATTAAACTGTGATCAGAAAAATAACATGAAGAAGTTTAATAATCACAGTTTTTAACAAAGGCTGCATCCTGAAAAAAGAAGATAAAAACACGGAGTGACTTGACAGAAAAACAGACGGGGGGAGGGGCATGTGGGTGGAGTCAGACTGAAGCTTCAGGCTGAATCATGAAGCAGGAGGTCATCTGTTCTGGTAATCCCCAACACACACACACACACAGGTTTCCATGACTGCAGAGGACATTACATTGACGTTACATTGGTCTCACTGCCTTAGCAGAGTGAAGGTCATCATCATAGACTGGTGACCTGTTGGCCTCAGGGAGGCGCTACACGTGCATCAAAACATGGACTAACAGACTGAAGAACAGTTTTCCCCAAAAGCCATAACCACTCTGCGCTCACACATGCACTGAATACACACAGGTACTGACTCATATCCCAGCCCTTCGACCCCTGGACTTCCATCCACCTATTGTGCAGTATTGGACTTAAATGGTATTGGATACAGTACAATATCTGTATAGTGAATATTCACTCCGTATATGAGATTTCTCAGGTCTTCTTACCTCAGGACTGTGCACCCTACCCCCTTTTTATATTCACTATCTTTGCACTAATATTTATTTTATTCTATGTTGTATATAACTCTATATACATGTCTGCACTGAAGAGTGTGTTGTAATCTCATTGTACATGTGTTTAGTGAGAATAAAAGGCATTCTATTCTTTTCTATTCTATTGTACTTCCATTCACTTAGAGACTTACTCTAACCTTAACCATAATTACTAGTGTCCTAACCCTAACCTTAACCTAACCCTAACCTCAGCCTAACTTTAAAACATGTCTTCACCTTAAAATGGAGTCATTTACGTTATGGGGACTTGATTTTTGTCCCCATAAGGAAGACAAGTCCCCATAATGTGAGTGTGGAGACACATTTAGGTCCCCACAACATGAGGAAGACCAGCCACACACACACATGATCAGAGGTCTTCTGGTCCTCTGTTCAAACAGAGAGAGCGCCTCCTATTGGCTGTTGTACTCAACAACAGAAATGTTAGCTTTGCTTTGTGTTGTATCAAATGTAAAATGTTAGTTGAGAGAAAAGCTTATTAATGTCACATGTTCCAGTGTAACATCAAACATCAGAGGACATTTTACAATCAGTGTCCACAAAGTTACACTTCATGTAACGTCAATATGGACCAAAGCATATTTCAGTCCTGATCAACGAAGAACTGCTGACAGGTTTCTTAATCCACAATAAGAATGATCATCATCATTGTTAAATGTGTGCATTTGTAAACACGTTATGTAAAAGCTCTTTATGAAACATTTTTAGAAGATGAGGTTAAGAAAACAGCTGATCTGATTTTTTGATAATAAATCCCTGCACTTTTATAATCTCTGGTTTAACCTGATAGATTCCAGTGTAATTTCTCCGTAACCTTAATCCCAGCAGACATTTAATATGCCAGAAAAATCTGTGTAGATTGAGGTGATGGAGTTTAAAAAAATATGTATGTTATATGTTGTAATATGTCCATATGTTTGTTGATACTGTATAGGTGGAATTATTCAGAATGATGTGAACGACCTTATGACCTTTGACACTTGTTCGGTTGTTTATATGTTTTGTCTGATCGAATGTCCCACCTCAGCTGACATCTTTGTTTTGGACTGACTTCCTGTCTCCGTCTCTCTCTGTCTTCAGGGCTTTGTTCACGTACGAGGACGACAGTGATGATTTGACTGTGGCAGCATCAGGAGGTTTGCCCTCGACTGTCTGTGTCCTCCATGTGTCTCACTTATTCTGTCTATCTGCTCGCTGTTGTCGTTACATAGTGTTGTTGTGGTTGTTGTTGTTGTTCTGGAACAGGCGGTGGACTGGCACAGATCACGTTGACCTTTGACATCAGCAGAGTGATGTACGGCTTCTGCAGTCTGAAGGAAGCAACTGCTGCTCTGCCACGATACATCCTCATTAACTGGGTGAGTGTGTGTGGTGAAGCAGAGCAACTTAACCATGACTCAGCAAAGAAACGTAACCATGACTCGGCAAAGAAACGTAACCATGACTCGGCAAAGAAACTTAACCATGACTCAGCAAAAGGCCCTATGAGGCCAAAAGCATGGAAGAGGATCTGCTCTGTCTTTTCATGTTTGATTGAATGATTTATTTTTAGTTTGTTGTTCATAACTCTGTCCACTCTCTCAGGTGGGGGACGACGTACCAGATGCCAGGAAGTGCGCCTGTGCCAGCCATGTCGCCACCATCGCAGACTTCTTCCAGGTCAAACAACATAAACGCTGCTGATTCTGCTTTCATCTGACTCTGTAACAAGTTAAACCTGTAGGAGGAACAAGTGTGTGTGTGTGTGTATTTATAGATTTGTGTAGCAGATGAAACGGTGGAAATCAAAGATGAAGAGTTTTTTTTCTCTCTCTCTGTGTGTGTGTGTGCTGAGGTGTCATTATTCAAAGTGGCAGTTCTGTCTCCCACACACACACACACGTGTTAATGATCATATGTAATCAAGTGAACATTAAAATAGTATAAATGTAATGTGAGTCTTTGACATCTCTTCAGGGCGTCGAGGTCATCGTCAACGCCAGCAGTCTGGATGACATCGAACCCTCGGCAATTGGTCAGCGGCTGACCAATGGGACGGCAGTGGTGGCGAGTCCGGTTCTGAGCCGCCTGAGAACCCGAGAGGAGGAGCACAGAGACGTGGTGTGAAGACACGCACACACACATACAGCCTCACATGGTTACAGTAGAGCCTGTAAGAGAAGCTAAGACTAGAAGGATGGATGGAGGATGGATGGATGGATGATAGAGGATGGATGATGTGTGAGTGAGTGAGTGAGTGAGTGAGTGAGTGAGTGAGTGAGTGAGTGAGGAATAAAAGATTATAATGCAATGAGATAAACAAAGTCAACAACATTGAAAATGTACAAAGTTAGTGAGAGTAATAATGACACTGAGGTGAAGGGATTTGTCCAGATTATTAATCCAACACTCATCAGAGCAGATGTGATATACACATGTATCACAGTTGGCAGGCAGTATTTTCACTTCTCAAGACAGTGAAGCTTAAGAAGGTTCTTCACTGTGCAGAGTGTGGTGGACAGTCTTTAAGTGTCCTCTTCAGGTCAAATGTCTCCTCTGGATTGTCTGCAGCATCTTCCTGCTCTCACTGAAGGATCATGGAGTCACTTCATCTCAGTCATGTTTCTTAGGAACAGGAACAATGAAGGACATCCTTCCACAGCTCCAGAACCTCTCCAGGTCCAGAGTCAGAACAGAAGCAGCTAATATCAGAAGCTAACAGGAGGAGCTAATATCAGAAGCTAACAGGAGGAGCTAATATCAGAAGCTAACAGGAGGAGCTAATATCAGAATACAAGAAGCTAACAGGAGAGGTTAAATGGGGAAGCTAATAGAGGAAGCTAACAGGAGAGGTTAAATGGGGAAGCTAATAGAGGAAGCTAACAGGAGAGGTTAAATGGGGAAGCTAATAGAGGAAGCTAAGAGGAGAGGTTAAATGGGGAAGCTAATAGAGGAAGCTAACAGGAGGAGCTAATATCAGAATACAAGAAGCTAACAGGAGAGGTTAAATGGGGAAGATAATAGAGGAAGCTAACAGGAGAAAAGTGAAAAGGCTGATGGGAAATGGGCATGTGTGTTTACAGGGAACAGTTTATGAGAAGACAAATGCAGAGGTGGAGATGAAGAAGATCAACAGAGAGGAATTCTGGGAGCAGGCGAAGGTAAGCGTGGAGATGTGGCTGTGGTTCACTTCCCATCAACAGCTGATCGGACTGTATATTAATATTATTATTCATATCAACATATTTTCTACAAACACATGTTTTTCTCATTCATGACAAAAGACAAAAGTAAGAAACGCCTCATCTCATTGTATCTACATGTGAAAAATAAAATTAATAAAGTCACATTTATCAACATTGTTTCAGGTTTTTCTCTGTTGCAGAGTTAAAGTTGGATATTTGTCAACACATCTGCACCAAACGTCAGTCTTTCTGCTAAACTGACAGAACCATTGATTAGTTGATTAACAGATTAACTTGACGATAATTTCTGTGCCGTTTCTGCACATGAACAGTTTCTACTTTCTCTGTGTCTCCAGCGTGAGGAGGAACTGAGAAAGGAGGAGGAGCGCAGGAAAATGGTGGAGGAGCGTCAGCGTTACGAGGAGGAACGAATGGAGCTGGAGAGGAAAGAGCAGGAGAACAGAGAGAAGATGTACCGTGAGAGGGAGCGTCAGATCGAGGAGCACAGGTGAGTGACCCCACGACCCCACGATCCCATGACCCCACAACCCCACAGCAGCACGCCAGCACACCAAAAACAACAGAATACTTCTTTAAGACGTGAGGTGATGACACTGTCGCATGTGACACAATAATCCCACAGATCAGCAGGTGGCAGTAGTATGCATGTATGTATATGTATTCATCACATTCTTTCATTCACATAAAGATATTTTCAGCAGAGGTTTACGACCAGCAGGTGGCGTCTTTGTTCACACGCACTCATCTTCTACTGCTTTATCCTCCACACACTGTTTTGTAAAATATTATGTTGTGTGTGTGTGTGTGTGAGAAACAGGAAGAAGATGCAGGAAGAGGAAGAGGCCAGAGAACGGCTGCGGAACCAGACCACTTTAGTGAGTGTTTGTGTACACACGCACACGGCAGCCAATGGCCAAGTGGGAAGGGAACTTGGCTTGTAACTGAAGGGTTGCTGGTTTGAGTCCCCACCAGGTCAAAGGGCTCCTCAGTAGTTGCTCACTGCTTCTCTAGTAGAGGAGTTAAATGAAGTACAAACACACAGTGTTAATTAAAAACATCACAACAGGAGAGAAGCTTAAAAAATGAGAAAACTGAATTAAGAACATGTTAAGTCACAATTTTACAAGAAAACTTTGATCTGATCATCAAATCAATATGACACAAAGTAACTGATATAGGAAATCATGATGTCACTGCTTCTCTCTGGTGTTGATTCTGAGGTCTTTGTCGCCTCCTGCTGGTGTTAATGTGTAATCATTATATTTTATGTTTTTATTTTCTGACTTTGTTCTGCTTGTGTCTTCAGGCAGCAGAGCCGAGTGTTGAAGACCTGAACCTGGACAAGAAGGAGTCAGAAGTGGAGGTGATTCTCATCAATGAAACATTTTAATGTCAAGTTTCTGAATCACAAGCTTTAAGTTACTGGATTTAGGGTGAGGTCAAAGGTTACAAATGAATTCATAAGTCTTTGTTAATCAGATTAAAAGACGATTTGTATTTTTTCAGGAGGCGAAGGCCATCATCGCTCAGCGTCCAGCGAATCCTCGAGAGTTCTTCAAGCTGAAGGAGCGAGCCTTGACCATCAGTGTGGACACGTCACCTGCCTCCGCCTACAGGACCGGTAAACACGCACACGCACACACACGCTCATGACAATCAGCTGCTTTCATCATCAAACCTACAGGGGGAGGAGTCTTACGAGGAGCATGTGACCCTCTGAGCGTGACTTCAGTGTCTCTGTGATAATCATGTCATTTCCTGCTTCGCCCTTTAAAACTCCTTCACGAGTTAAAACACAATACTGAGACTCTGACGTAGACTCTGATCCTGCGAGTGAAGCCAGTGTGGAAGTGTGTCAAACCTGTGTTCTCTTGAATGTCCATCAGGGGGCGACTCCACTAGTTTGTGTGCAAGTCACTGAGAAAGTGATTTATATCGTCAGTAAACGTTTGTTTCTTCTTTGTCTTTGTTCCATGTTTGAGCTGCTTTGATTTTCTGTCCACTTTTAACTCTTTCCTGTCCTCGTCAACGAAGAGAACACCAACCAATGTTACAATGAATCAGCAGTGTGAGCTGACGAAGCACTTTAATTGGACGGTTTATTTTGTCACATTTATTTTGAAGCTTTTTAACTTTTAGTGTTTTACTCTAAAGCCTTGATTTTGAGGCTGTTGTATTGAAACTTTTATCTCATGGATTTTATTTTGATGCTTTTATTTTTGTATTTTCTGAGGGTAAAACCAACAGACGCCACCTTGTGTTCTCTCTGGTGAACTGCATGCTGTTAACACTAACCTCTTCCTCTGTCTCTCTCCTCCTCCTCCTCCTCACTCATTTGTGTCCTCGTTTCCTCGTTCACTCCCTCCTCTCTTTGGCATCTTTGTTTCATCCCATTTTTCCCATGATCCTCTCTGCCTCTCATCGTTGTCCCTTTGGGTTAAACTGGGTTGTCGTCTGTCTCGTCTCATCTTTTCCTGGTGCCTCGCTTTGTGTCCTTGTCGTCTCTGTGTGTTGCGTGTGTTGCGTGTGTTGGTTGTGTGTTGCGTGTGTTGCGTGTGTTGGCTGTGTGTTGGCTGTGTGTTGGTTGTGTGTTGGTTGTGTGTTGGCTGTGTGTGTGTCGTGTGTGTCGTCCTGACCGTCAGGTCGTCTGGACAGCCCGTTCTTGAAGCAGCAGCAGCAGCAGCAGCAGCAGCAGCACAGCCCCAGCCGCTCGAACCCCCCGCCCCTCCACACTCTGCCACCGCACGCACGGACGCAGCGCGCCGCTGCAGTCGGTACGTACGTTTACGAAAAAGAAAACAAAACAACTGAAGAAGATGAAAAAGAAGAAACGAGTCCTGATGAGACGTCAGAGACAAACGTCCACATCATCAGCATAAACACACACACACACACTCCGACCTTAATCCTGACGACCCACCTGTGTGTGTGAACTGTCGCTGCTGCTCATTGGCCTGTGTCAGAACAGAGGAAGGGGAGGAGCTCTGTGTTTGTTTACAGGATGCACCTGATAAAACGTTGTTTTCCATTTTCTGCTGTTGTGGGGTTTCTGTTGTAGTGTGTGCGTGTGTAGCTGTGTGTGTATTCCTTAGTAAACTAATGTTATTTTTATGATCTCAGTTGTTGTGGATCTGCATCTTTGTTTCAGTCTCTTCTGCGTCACTTTGAGGTTTTGTTGATGTTGGTGATTTTGTTGTGTCATTTCCAGGTGATGATGACGATGATGAAGGCAACCCAGAACACAACATGGCTGCAGCGTCGCCCGTTCCTACAATTGTCACCACAGCCAATAAAGTGGACGTGGGCGGGGACAAGGAGGATGACACAGACGTGAGCGGTGAGAGTCTCAACCAACATAACTAGTTAACTAATGGTGGGAGTGACTGTTAACTTTGTGTCAGAGAAAGTTAACATAACAATAACTAGCAAGTATGCTAGTTAAAAACAGCGTAAAACTGTTTGTTTTCTTTGTAAACATTACTACATTGACTGATAATATTTAAAAATATATTAAAATTAATAACATAAACAACTAAATGATTTTACTAAAGTAAATACAATTGTGTTTTTACAATATCAAATATTTCGACACCTTAAAATAATTGCCTACGTCATTTTTTTTGTTGTTGAGTTTTCAGGAAACACAAAAAACTGAACCAATTTTGATTGATGATAATTTTTATAAAAAAATGACTTAGGCAGTTATTTTAAGAGGGTGACGATGATACTTTGTTTTCAATTTAAAAACATAAACATATTTGTTGTCTTTAGTTTATAAACATAAACATTGTTTGTTGTCTTTAGTTGTTTGTTGTCTCTAGTTTACAAACAAATGTTTTTGTTGTCTTTAGTTGTTTGTTGTCTCTAGTTTACAAACAGAAACATTGTTTGTTGTCTCTAGTTTACAAACAGAAACATTGTTTGTTGTCTCTAGTTGTTTGTTGTCTCTAGTTTATAAACATAAACATTGTTTGTTGTCTTTAGTTGTTTGTTGTCTCTAGTTTACAAACAAATGTTTTTGTTGTCTTTAGTTGTTTGTTGTCTCTAGTTTACAAACAGAAACA
>JAFBJR010000182.1:40808-58235 GCA_016785285.1 Brachirus orientalis
TTTTCTCTATGGACTTTGGTGTGGGAGAGTGAGTGGTTTACAAACTTCACTTTCCTGTTGGAAAAGTCTGTCTGACAGTGAGATAAAGACGTGAACATGTTCTGAAGATATCATAGACTTAATCTGACGTAGATTTCATTATGAATGTCTCTTGTGAAGATTATAAACTAATCATTGTCTTTAATACAAAAGTCCATAGAGAAAATCAGTGATTTTACATCACAGCACACAGGAGTTGTTGATCCACTGCTGCCTCCATCACTAAGTTCAAATGTCTTGATTTGTGAGTTCGGCTTTTGAAATAGTTAATTTAAACTTAACTCAGTGACACAAAGTGACCACACGAGGCAGCAGTAGACCAGCAGCTCCTGTGTCCCTGTGAGCTAAAATCACTGATTTTCTCTATGGACTTTGGTGTGGGAGAGTGAGTGGTTTACAAACTCCAGTTTCTTGTTGGAAAAGTCTGTCTAACAGTTGGCAGCCATGTTGTCAGTGAGACATAAATCAGAATATTCAGCGGTTTTGACCTCAGGGTCGTGTCTTCCTTTTCCTTGAGACGTTCTGTGCTTGTTTTTAATAAAACCTTCAAAAGGCTTTGTTTCATGTGCTGCTGCTGGTCTAATGGATTCTCCACATTTTTGTTGGAATCAGGTTTTCCCCCCCGAGGCCTCGTCGTAACATCAGCACTAACATAAAGCATCTTTGTTTTTAAGGCTGGTCTTCATTCTTCCCCGTCACTCTTCTTTCTACAGCTTTAATTTAAAGTCAATATTTTCAAACTGCATGAAACAACATTTATCATCCATTTTGTTTTTTCTCGACATCAGGTCAAAAAAGAAATGCAGTCAGTCAAGTCGAGCTTCGTGTTTCTCGTCTCTTCCTTTTGCAAACATCATTCAGCCTTTAGACTCAGTGTCAGTCAAACTTTTAATCCTACACTGACCCTGACCCTCCCTGTGGGCCAGTGAACGCCTCATCTGGCCAGTGAACGCCTCGTCTGGCCAGTGAACGCCTCATCTGGCCAGTGAACGCCTCATGTGCTTCTCTGCTCCAGCAGTAGAAGATAGAGACCATTCAGTCCATGCAGCTGTGAATGAATGAATGAATGAATGAATGAATATTTTTTTCTTTCTTTACAATAGTTTAACATACATTTCCTCAAAATCTGTGACCAAAACAGGAAAAAAGCTAAAGGTCAAAGGCTTTTTTTTTCCTTTACCAAATCAGTACAATTCATAGAATATCTGCAAAACTATCTCTAAACCAAAACAAATATGTTGAAAAAACAACAATCAAATCCCAAGAAAAACAAAACAACAACACTGCACAATAATCCTTCATTTACATTGTCATAATCTAAATGATAATCCTGAATTATTCAACCTTTTAAGGCTTTTTTTATTTACGACCTTTTCAGAAATACAATATTTGGAAATTTCAAAACAGATGGACCTTTAAATTTAAAATGAGCAGATATGATACTACGTTTCCATTTTTGTTTAAGATGAAAAACTGTTGTCGCCCAAATCAGTCACTCAAATTAGCGACTAATTTACTTACATATCTGTAACAGCTAAAAAAAACAAATAATTTCCAAAAGGATAAATTCATTTAAACTTTGTTTTTAGTTTATTATTTTATTTTTAAACATACAGACATGAGTGTTTAAAATAAAATTCTGCAAATTTGTTTTGGGGACCCAAAAAAAATTCTCCGGCATCCCATCTGTGGGTCCCAGTCCCAGACTTTGGGAAACCACTGGTTTAATGTACCAAGAATTATTATTTACTCTAAAAGCTAAATATGAATATCATTTATTCATATTTAAGGTAATATAATTTTTAGATGTTTAAACCCATGGATAAAATTTTTATTGTGCATTAAAAAATTCTTTAACATCTAAATAATTCAATTAAAAAAAAATTTTAAATAAAAAATTAAAACCACAATTGTTTGTTTTTTTGTTTTTTTATCTCAAATGCAAAACCCAGTCTTTAATAATCTGATATTTATCGCGATAATTATCGTTACCCAATCCACTTTATTTATAGAGCACATTCAAAAACAACACAGTAACATTAAAATATATCAAATGATTTGAAAAGTGTTGATACATTTATATTCATATATTTATGAGTAGAAAGAGTCACAAAAATGACAAAAATCTGTTGCCTTTACTCCATTATTTAATTTATTTATTTAGTTATTTTTACAACATGAGATAAAATTACCCTGTGAATGTGTGTGTGTGTGAAAGAGGAAAATCTACCAAAATAAGCCATAAGCCCCGCCCACCGCCACCACGATATATATGATGACTCACATGAACAGCTACGCTAACGTCAAAGTTGCAGAATGTTCCTCATGGAGTCACAAATGTCTCGTTTTTTTATGTCGTTGCGTACGTTGGTCTCAGGTCGTACGTTCGTCTCAGGTCGTACGTTGGTCTCAGGTCGTACGTTGGTCTCAGGTCGTACGTTGGTCTCTGGTCTCAGGTCGTACGTTGGTCTCAGGTCGTACGTTGGTCTCAGGTCGTATCTCAGGTCGTACCTCAGGTCGTACGTTGGTTTCAGGTCGTACGTTGGTCTCAGGTCGTACGTTGGTCTCAGGTCGTACGTTGGTCTCAGGTTGTACGTTGGTTTCAGGTCGTACGTTGGTCTCAGGTCGTACCTCAGGTCGTACGTTGGTTTCAGGTCGTACGTTGGTCTCAGGTCGTACGTTGGTTTCAGGTCGTACGTTGGTCTCAGGTCGTACGTTGGTCTCAGGTCGTGCGTTGGTCTCAGGTCGTACGTTGGTCTCAGGTCGTACGTTGGTCTCAGGTCGTACGTTGGTTTCAGGTCGTACGTTGGTGAGTTGCTAAAAAATGTACGTTTTTGTTGATTTTGCTTTGATTTTCCATAAATACTTTTTTATCCTCTGGCGGTTTTTACCTCGTTCCTTCTTCACTTTGAGCCTGTAAACATGTAACATCCACACGGTGTGTGTTTGTGTGCGTTTGTGTGTGTTTGTGTGTGTGCGTTTGTGTGTGTTTGTGTGTGTGCGTTTGTGTGCGTTTGTGTGTGTTTGTGTGTGTGCGTTTGTGTGCGTTTGTGTGCGTTTGTGTGTGTTTGTGTGCGTTTGTGTGCGTGTGTGCGTTTGTGTGCGTTTGTGTGCGTTTGTGTTAGAAGGGGTTGATACGAACTCCTGTTCCCAGCGGAGAGAACGGATTCACTTTCGCCCACATCAGCGCGTCGTTCAGGGAAATCACCGATTTCCCGTCTTCCAACAAAAACACTGGACCCTGTGAAGAAAAACCACAACACGTGAAACTGTAAATACAAACCTAACACCGTCCAATGAGGTCGTTTTACTATTTCTTTAGTAATAATACTATGTGTTAATACTATTCATGTAACCTTATATTAAGTTTTATTCAGTTTTAAACCAACACATTTAATGTTATTCCTCTTTGCATTAAAGCAAACGAGACATGAAAGAACAAAAAACAAATAAGTGTGTCTGAATTTAGATTCTTGGTTGTGATTATAGATGATAAACTGTCACAGAAATCACATATATCTTTTATAAAAACTCAAAATTGAGTTAAATATTTCAGTTTTCAGTCACCAAGCACTGAGGATTCTGTTGTGTTGACTTATCTTCATCACGATTATTGAAACTTAAAGACATTATTGGTGAAATGCACATTATCTATCACCAGTTACCATTTGGCTTCGCAGTGGAATTGTGTTTTACATGAATGGAATAAATCAACAAAATAAAATAAATAAATAGAGCAAAGGATCAAAAACCCTGTATGTCTTCATTTTTGTGTAGATTAAAAGTCATTTGGTTTTCCAGAATCATGATATTTCTCTGAACTTGTTGAAAAGAAACAGTAAAATGTGCAGTTGTGTTGTGTAGATACATTTGATCAAATTAGATAAAAGTCAAACAAACAGAGTGACACGTGATGCGTATTAATTCTGGAAAAAGTGTTTTTCTGAGCGTTTCTCAAGAAAGGTGTCATTCAATTTTTTTGATTTTAAGAAAATTGCAGTTAATGATACTATTTTGATTTAGTTTTTATTAGTCAATTATTTTATATAATTGATATAATTATAATTAGTCGATTTTTATTTTCGTCAGTTTATATTATTTCTTCAGACAATAACTCATGTCACATTTACAAAATAAAAGCACGTCACATGTGAGTCAGTCTTACATTCATCAAAAGTAACAATGAAACGTAACAACGGTGACACTATCAGAAACTTGTAAAATGGTGACAAAAGCTAATGTCTACTGTTCCTTTTACAAGTTTAAATAACTACATTTTTTAAACTTTTTTAAAGCAGATGATTACACGAGAATGAAGGGAGCGACGACGACGTACCTGTATCCTCTGTCCAGTGAAGCAGGACAGCTGAACGTCAGAGTGACTCGGCAGATTTGAGCCGGTCACATAATCGGCTCCACACAGCACCGACGCGGCTGAAACACAGAGAACTGGTTTTAATGCCGAGTCATCGTATTGTGCATCGACTGTCCTGACAGTGAGCTAACACCGTTTACTCTCCCACACCAAAGTCCATAGAGAAAATCAGTGATTTTACATAACAGCACACAGGAGTTGTTGATCCACTGCTGCCTCCATCACTAAGTTCAAACGTCTTATTTTGTCACTTCAGTGTTTGAAATCCTTTGTTCAGATTTACCTCAGTGACACAAAGTGACCACACGAGGCAGCAGTAGACCAGCAGCTCCTGTGTCCCTGTGAGCTAAAATCACTGATTTTCTCTATGGACTTTGGTGTGGGGGAATAATGAAAGCCTCACCTAATAAAGTCTACACTCATTTAAGTTTATGATATCTTCAGAACATGTTCACGTCTTTGTCTCACTGTTAGACAGACTTTTCCAACAGGAAAGTGAAGTTTATAAACCACTCACTCTCCCACACCAAAGTCCATAGAGAAAATCAGTGATTTTAGCTCACAGGGACACAGGAGCTGCTGGTCTACTGCTGCCTCGTGTGGTCACTTTGTGTCACTGAGGTAAATCTGAACAAAGGATTTTGAAGGCCGAATTTCCAAAATAAGACATTTGAACTTAGTAATGGAGGCAGCAGTGGATCAACAACTCCTGTGTGCTGTGATGTAAAATCACTGATTTTCTCTATGGACTTTGGTGTGGGAGAGTGAGAGGTTTACAAACTTCAGTTTCCTGCTGGAAAAGTCTGTGTAACGGTGATATAAAGACGTTAAAATAGAAAAGTCTTTTGTAAAATCTGTTTTTCCTTGTGGTGGCCATGTTATTAGTGAAATAATGTGTATTATTATTATTATCTATTTTTATTTTATAGTGTAATATTGTTAGAAAGTTGTTACCAGAGTCTGTTGGCTGAATTCTTCTTTGCAGACACTTGAACTCTTCAATCTGACACTCTGATGGAGGACTGTGCACGACACACACACACACACACACACACATTAAAAATCCAGTAAACATACAGTATTTAGCTATACTGACTAGTTTACAAAGTGATTTTACAGATAAAGGCAAACAAATAGAAATAAAAATAGTTTTTTAAAAAGTGTGACTTTTTCATTTAATTTGTCTCCTTCCTTTTTAGTTTTTCTCTTAGTTTGTATGTGTAAAAACGTTTCACTCTCTCCACTGAGTAGAGAAACTAATAAAGATATGGAAAAAAACAAACAAAAGATTCAAAATAACAAATTTCAATAAATGAAAGAGAAAATAAAGAATAATCACACAAACGCCAGTGAGAGTAAATAAAAGAATAAACACAGATAACACTGAGAAAAGATAGTCTACATGTGGATTTTTCTTCGAATTCAACCCAAACTTGATTTAATCTTAATTCATGTCTTTTTTTTTTAAAAAAAAAAAAAACACCCAGCACCTCCATGTTTTTGTTTGTGTTTGTGAAAAGTCGTACTTGTTGTTATGTTGCGTGCAGGCCCTCCAGGCGTCGAGCTCCACACACAGCTGCTCGATCTTCAGAGGAACACACACTTCCCTGCGCTTCAACAGCTGACTGGAACAAAAACAAAAACAAAAACAAAAACAAGTTAAGGGTTAGAGAAGTTGGCTAACGGAAATTCACAAAATAGTTTCTGTCATGGTCGACTTTTGTCCGACAAATCAACGTCGCTAACGAGGAGGAGTGTCGCTGTAGCGTTGATGCTGTTCCATGCAGTGACCACTGGGGGCAGAGTCTATAAACAAAAAGGAATTCCAGACATTGAACACTTTTGTGTATCTACTCGGTGTGTACACAGTGAGCGTGGTAACGCGGACTCACACGTACGTGTCGTTTTTATTATTTGAAGGTGGGCGTGGCCTAAAGCCGGGCGCTGCTGTTATCACAAGTTAGCCCAGCGATTTCTGTCAGGGTCGATTTTAAAGCCAGAGTTGCAACTGTTGCTAACTCGATGGCTACGTGACGTCCGTTGTCTGTCTGTCTGACAAAAAAAAAAAGCAACAACCGTGTGTCGTGAACGTGATTCGATTCAAGCGTGATTTTGATTGGCCGATGCTCAAGCTGCTGCTTGGTAGGCTTAACATTTTTTTTTTTTTAACTTGTACGACACGTGCAAAGTAAAACAACAGATCCACGATCTCTGAGAATTGTTTCAACTGATGCTTTTAGATAACAATACTGCTTTTCAACGCAATGACCACTAGGGGGCAGAGTCCATGAATGAAAGGGAATCCTGGACATTGGAAACAACACATTTGTGTATCTACTCGTTACCACAGCAATTTCTGTCAGGGTCGACTTTAAAGCAAGAGTTGCTACTGTTGCTAAATCGCTAACGGCTACATCATATCAACGCAATGACCACTAGGGGGCAGAGTCCATAAAAGAAAGGGAACTGCGTCTAGTTGGTGTATCTGTAGAGAGCGTGGACTCACGCGTATGTTTCAACGCTTAAAAATGGGCGTGGCCCGAATGCTGCAGGTAGCTATGGGAAGTTCACGCAGTCATTTCTGTCATGGGTCTACTTTGTCCGTCGTTGTCGGGAGTACGCTCTCCAACAAATTGCGTACTTGTGAGTTAGTGACCACCAGGGGGCAGAGTCTACAAACAGACTGGGCGTGTTTACCTGGTGTATTCGTAGAGCGCAGGGACGATGCTGGAGTACTGTCGTCTGATGGCGAGCAAACCTCCGACATAACCACACAAGATCAGCAGCTCACTGCGAGCTCTACACACACACGCACACACGCACGCACACACACACACACTGTTAGTTATTATGTATAAAACATATATAAAAGGATTAAATGGTTAAAACCGCAGTTTAAAAAAGAGTTGTTACTGTGTCATCTTGCTCATCATGAGACGGTCCGTTCTGATGTAACTCATCAGGTCCAGGATTGGCTGAACACTGTCCACCGTCCAATCGGGGCCACTCAGCTGCTCTGGTGACGAGGAAACCAGATTATATTAGATTATATTGTTTAAATCCCGCTGTTGCCGTCCGTAAGGTTTTACTAAAATCCGACCAAATTTGATGTTAAATTACCTCAAAGGTTTATTTACTGGGGATTTGGCCTCAAACACAAAGTCATCGTTTAAAATAAGAAACGCTTTTTCTTTCTTAACAAATGTTTGAACTAAATGTTCCAACAGAAGTGAGACCGACTGACATTTAAGACAGACAGACAGCTAGATAGACAGAGAGTGACTTTGAGAGAGAGACACGAACACAGACAGACAGGCAGGAAGACAAACATATCGACAGATAGACAGACAGGCAGATAGACAGACAGACAGACAGACAGACAGAGACACAGAGACAGACTGTGAGACGGATAGACAAACACAGACAGACAAAGAGACAGACAGACAGCTAGATAGACAGAGAGTGACATTGAGAGAGAGACAGACAGGCAGGAAGACAAACATATCGACAATAGACAGACAGGCAGACAGACAGACAGACAGACACAGAGGCAGACAGATAGACACAAAGACAGACAGAGAGACAGCTAGATAGACAGAGAGAGAGACATTGAGACAGACAAACACAAAGACAGACAGACAGCTAGATAGACAGAGAGTGACTTTGAGAGAGAGACAGACAGGCAGGAAGACAAACATATCGACAATAGACAGACAGGCAGACAGACAGACAGATATCACTGAACGTTGCAAAAGTTCATTTAATATGTTATTTTAAAACATTCAGAAAATTTGTTTGGGGGTCCAAAGAAAAACCCTCTTGTGACCCATCTGTGGGCCCCAACCCAGTGTTTGGGAACCATTACTCTGAACTGTAAATGAGCGCGAAACCCAGAGGTTTGGATTTGTTACCTTTGACGTGATCGATCCCGATCTGCAGTGCGATCTCGGGCTCGGGGCCGAGCAGGTGATATTTAACGGCCGAGAACAAATCTCCGTCACCCGCGGCTGCTTCGGCCAAAGAGCCGCACTCGTCCGAGGACGGGAGTCCACACTGGACAGACAGAAAAGACACGCGTCGCTGTCTTCGTCCTCAACACAGGTGTCACGCCTGTGAGAGTCACAGTCGAGGATTCTGGACTCACCCTGTCGCGTAACTGATCCAGTTCAGCAGAACTTCCCGGGTAGAACGCGCACAGTTGAGCCAATAACACGTGGTTGTCCGGGATCATGTGCAGGAGGTCAGCTGACAGTTCCCTGAACGGACACCAGGGGGACACAGACACTGAGTTTTACACAGACTGGACCTTTAAGGCAGCCACCATCGCCCTCTACAGGAAGTAAAGTGTGAAGCAGCTGCCGATGCAGCGACGTCAGGAGCTAAGTTTCCGTTAAAATTAGGAAGATAGAATAAATAATTAATCACAGAAATTCAATTTGTTTTACATCACGTTTAAAATTTGAATATTTTGAGATTCACAGCAATTTTTATGTGTATATTAAAAATATAAAGTGACTTTTAGTCTGAGAATGAAATCAATTTGAAGAAAGTTAAGTTAAAAAGTTGACTTTTAGATTCATTTGAATTTCTAAAATCTAAAGAAGTGCAATAAACCTGAAAAAGCACAATATCTACGTCACAGATGTTAATAAAACAAATTGCCTTGATTTGTTTGAATAAGAATTTTGTTAAAGATAATATGTAAAGTGTGACATTTCTTACATGAACAGAATATGTAGAAGTTTAAATACATTTTCTACATTGAGGTGTGTGGAATTAGTATGAAGCTGAAAAAAGTGTCTCTATTTCAATGGGGAAAAATATGGGGCTGAATGTTTTTAAGTTTGAATGGAGTTTCTACATTGAAGTTTGTGGAACCAGTAGGAAGCTGAATATGTGCATCCTTGAAGCAGTTTTCTATTTATTTTAATGGGTAAAACTCTGATTGAGCTTAACATTTTGAAGTTTGAGTGAAGTTTCAAAGTAGAAGTATGTGGAAGTTGTACGAAGATGAATTTTGTGTTTCTGAAGAAGTTTTTCTATTTATTTTAATGGGAAAAAGCACTGAAATAATTAAATTAGAAATTGAGCTGAACAAGTTTGAATGAAGCTTCTATGTAGAAGTATGTGGAACTAGTAAGAAGGTGAATTTTTTTTGTTTTTGGGGACATTTTCTATTTATGTTAATGGATAAAAAAGCACTGAATTTTACAAATTATAAACTGTTTAATTTAGGAAAAAAATACAAGCAATAATGTCCTAATTGAGTTCAACTTTTGAAGTCAAAATTAATTTCTATGTTGATGTGTGTGGAAATATTTGGGAAATTGCAACATATTTCAATTTCCAAAATTATTTGACTAACTGAGCTGAAAGTTTTGAGGTTTAAATGCAATTTGTGGAACTAGTTAATGGACAAATTCAACAGAATAAGAAGAAGACAAAATGGCCACTGCAGAACAACATAAAGTGTGTTGTGTGTTTGTAGTAATTTCACAAAACGAGTCGGTGTTACTACAGTTTTGGTGAGTATTTTGTGCTAATGTGGCGTTTAGCGACAGGGACGTACCATGTGGGTGTGGTCATGTACTTCCTTGCTAACAGTTGAAGGCAGTACGCCGTGTTGTGAGCGGCAGCTTCTCCGAGGACGATGCCCATACACGCCGCCAGCTCCAGCTCGTTTCCCCGGATCAGACTACACATGGCTAACTACAAATTAAACACACACACACAAACGTTTATAAAATGACACAAACAACGCTCACAGTGACGAACAGGGACTCTGTAGTTTTGAGATTTTACACAACTTTTATGATGCTTTCACACATTTGCTGGTTCACAGCCAGGTATTTCCTACTTTCACTGAATTTTATTGTCTTTTTTTTATTTTATTTAATTGACTTTTACCTGCAACTGCTCAAGCTGTCTATAGCAGTGTGGCTAAGCTAGCTAGTAAGTTAATTTAACGACTAAGACAATAGAACATATACAAAAAATAAAAATCCCTGAACATTTACTCGCCTCAATCATTATTTTCCACTCCAGTTGCAGTCTGACTGTCTGAAGCACTATGGCTAAGCTAGCTAGCTTAGGCAAGCTAAGCTAAGTGATGAAACAACATAACATATACAAAAAATAAGATTTCCTGAGGAGTTACTCATCTCAATCACTAGTTTCAGCTCTTCTGTTACAGACTGATTTTCTGTAGCACTATGGCTAAGTTAGCTAACTTATACAAGCTAAGCTAAGCGCTAAAATGATAAAACATATACAAAACAGTGTAATTTCCTAAAGAGTTACTCGTCTCAATCACTAGTTTCAGCTCTTCTGTTACAGACTGATTTTCTGTAGCACTATGGCTAAGGTAGCTAACTTATACAAGCTAAGCTAAGTGCTAAAATGATAAAACATATACAAAACAAAGTAATTTCCTAAAGAGTTACTCGTCTTAATCACTAGTTTCAGCTCTTCTGTTACAGCGTGACTGTTTGTGGCACTATGGCTAAGCTAGCTATCTCAGACAAGCTAAGTGCTAAAACGATAAAACAAAAAAACAAAAAAACAAAAACAAAAAAATAAAAATTCCCGAGGATTTACTCGTCTCAACTACTAGTTTCAGCTCTTCAGTTGCAGTGTGACTGTCTTTAATCTGACTTTGCATTTATATAATCAAAAAAAAGATGGTATTATATTTGCACATGCATATTTTTGTTTTGTTTTTTAAATCTTATTGCAAAGAAATGCGCCATTATTGTAAAGACATGTACAGGGTTGCGTAGGCAATAAATAATGATAATAATAATGATAATATATAAGACTGAAATTGAAAGAGAAAAATACATGATGTATAATTGAGAAGGGAAAAGAAAAATATTTGGTTTTGTACTAAATAAATTTAGAGTTTCAATAAACGCACTTAGAAAACTTCTTGCTGATAAAAAGAAAATGTAACATGCGATTTCATATTATGTGCCATAATTTAAATAGCTGTAAAGTAAGCAGCTGTAAAAATTCAGTTTCATTGTTATAAAACTGATATTTATTGTTTAAGATGTAGAAAAATTATACATTTGTTTGGTAAATGTGTCATTTGTGCAGAATCTTCTCAAAGACGTTCCATTTATGTTGTCCCCTGAATGTTGGGAAGGAGTCTTTCCTCGTTTCTGTAGGACACTTGGAAGGATCCTCCGTACTCAGTAAGGATCCTTGACCTATGACCTCTGTGACTGACCCTCTGGTCAGGTGTGTGTTTACCTCGATGTTGTCCACAGCGAGGTGACAACATGCAGCCAGCACGGAGCGTCCGTCCTGGAAGTACCATTCTGCCAGTTCCTGGCATACTTTATGAAGCAAACTGAAGAAGAAGAAGAAGAAGAAGAAGAAGAGCAAAAGGTAAAAGGTTGTGATGAAGGAGTATGAGTTCACAGACAGTCTGGAGAACTTTACACCAGTGTTTCCCAAACCTTCTATATGAGAACCCACTTTTTAAAGAGGCCAAACTATCGCGACCCAAATCATAATTAAATACATGCAACATAAATCTGAGCTAAAATGGTTGAGAAAATCCTGCAAATTTGTTTTGGGGGACCCTAAAATAATCGCCCACGACCCATCTGTGGGCCCCGACCCAGTGTTTGAGACCCACTGCTTTAGAAAACGTGTTTGTTTCAGAACAGGATGTTTGTTTGGACGGTGCAGCAGAGATGTATAATCTTAAAGTCTATTACGTTGGTCAAATAGGGGGCGCTAGAGTGTCGCCTCAACTATCCCACATGAAAAAGAATAATGAATAACATTTAAATATACAATTTATAATGAATAATATTATATTAAATGTTAAATATTTAATGTATGAGGGTAAATAATACAGTTAATGAGTAAAATGTAAAATCTGTTTTCTGTTTGAAAAGTCTGTCCAGGGAACAGAAGTCTTTGGACAAAGATTCTCATTATAAACTGTACATAAACGCAATTTGCTCCTATTTTAATTAAAAAAAACTGGTGTGATGCACTAATAAGCTGCTTTGGCGCGTCCTGCTGGTGATGTATGGTTACAGCACATTTGAAAACTGACTTTTACAAGAAATTCAACTAAGTCCAGTCGCCTTTGTTTTCTACACTTTTGGACTTTTACAAACTGAGATTAATAAAGAAAATTTCATCGCTGCTACTGACGTGTGTGTAGCTGGTCTTCCTCATGTTGTGGGGACCTAAATGTGTCTCCACACTCACATTATGGGGACTTGTCTTCCTTATGGGGACAAAAATCAAGTCCCCATAACGTAAATGACTCCATTTTAAGGTGAAGACATGTTTTATTAAGTTAGTGTGTGTGTTCTTGTACTTGCTGCAGAGTAAGGACCAAAAATTATATAAACACCTACAAAGTGAGGATGTTTTGTCAAAGTGAGGACATTTTGTCAAAGTGAGGACATTTTGTCAAACGTTTGACAAAATGAGGACATTTTGTCAAAGTGAGGACATTTTGTCAAACGTTTGACAAAATGAGGACATTTTGTCAAAGTGAGGACATTTTGTCAAAGTTATTATTATTATTATGAGGACATTTTGACAGAGTGAGGACATTTTGTCTGGTCCTCACTTCTTTAAAGGGCTTTTTCAGGGTTAAGACCTGGTTTTAGGTTTAGGGTAAGGGTTAGGGAATGCATGATGTCTATGAGGGTCCTCACAAAGATGGTAAGGCCAGTGTGTGTGTGTTACCTCTGGTATTGTTGTATGTTCTCCACATCATTAGTTGTGTGGTTGACGGTGGAACTTTGAGGGGCACGTATGTTCCCTTCACATGCTCCCTAGACAAAAATAATACAATTACAATAATAATAATAATAATAATAATAATACATTTCAAAGTACACAAGGTCACCTTACAGACAGAGTTAAAAAAACAGTAAAATTATTACTTTTATTATTTCTGATCCATGTTCCCTCATCAGTGTTTTTTACTCTGTAGTTACTGGATTTAATGCCTTATTTTTATTTTACAGTGGTTTATGTTTTATTGTCAGGTTGTACCTACATTTAAATGTATTTATTTTCTTCTTCAAGTGTTTTATGGCAGATGTTTATTCACTTTTCTTCTTCTGTTGTTTATATTTTGTGAATTAAAAAGTCCTCTGTTTGCTGTTTGTTAGAACTTTGAATATGTATGTTTCCCATAAATCATACATTTCCTTTGCCAGATCCTCTAAGAAAGAGGAACTCTTTCCCTCCGGTGTGATTTATTTATTTATTTATTTATTTAATCTATGTATGTGTTCAGTTGATTTGATGATTTTTTTTTTATGTTCTTTTAATTTTCTTAAAAAAGTCATGTATATCATGTTCAGTTGTGTATTTTATCTGCCGCTAATACTGTCTCTGTCTCCGTACCTGTCTCTGTCTCTGTCTCTGTCTCTGTCTCTGTCTCCATCTCCGTCTCCGTACCCGTCTCCGTCTCTGTCTCTGTCTCTGTCTCCATCTCTGTCTCCGTACCTGTCTCTGTCTCCATCTCTGTCTCTGTCTCCATCTCTGTCTCCGTACCTGTCTCTGTCTCCATCTCTGTCTCTGTCTCTGTCTCTGTCTCTGTCTCCGTCTCTGTCTCTGTACCTGTCTCTGTCTCCGTACCTGTCTCTGTCTCCGTACCTGTCTCTGTCTCCGTCTCTGTCTCCGTCTCCGTCCCTGTCTCTGTCTCCGTACCTGTCTCTGTCTCCATCTCTGTCTCTGTCTCTGTCTCTGTCTCTGTCTCCGTACCTGTCTCTGTCTCTGTCTCTGTCTCCGTCTCTGTCTCCGTACCTGTCTCTGTCTCCGTCCCTGTCTCTGTCTCCGTACCTGTCTCCGTCTCCGTCTCCGTCTCCGTCTCCATCTCCGTACCTGTCTCTGTCTCTGTCTCTGTCTCCGTCTCCGTCCCTGTCTCTGTCTCCGTACCTGTCTGTCTCTGTCTCTGTCTCCGTACCTGTCTCCGTCCCTGTCTCTGTCTCCGTCTGTCTCCGTACCCGTCTCTGTCTCTGCCTCTGCCTCCGTCTCCATCCCTGTCTCCGTCTCTGTCTCTGCCTCTGTCTCTGTCTCCGTCTGTCTCCGTACCCGTCTCTGTCTCTGCCTCCGTCTCCATCCCTGTCTCCATCCCTGTCTCTGTCTCCGTCCCTGTCTCTGTCTCCGTACCTGTCTCCGTCCCTGTCTCCGTCCCTGTCTCTGTCTCCGTCTGTCTCCGTACCCGTCTCTGTCTCTGCCTCTGCCTCCGTCTCCATCCCTGTCTCCGTCCCTGTCTCTGTCTCCATCTCTGTCTCCGTACCCGTCTCTGTCTCTGTCTCTGTACCTGTCTCCGTACCCGTCTCTGTCTCTGCCTCTGTCTCTGCCTCTTTCTCTGTCTCTGTCTCTGTCTCTGTCTCTGTCTCTGTCTCTGCCTCTGCCTCCGTCTCCATCCCTGTCTCCATCCCTGTCTCTGTCTCCGTCCCTGTCTCTGTCTCCGTACCTGTCTCCGTCCCTGTCTCTGTCTCCGTCTGTCTCTGCCTCTGCCTCCGTCTCCATCCCTGTCTCCGTCCCTGTCCCTGTCTCTGTCTCCATCTCTGTCTCCGTACCCGTCTCTGTCTCTGTCTCCGTACCTGTCTCCGTACCTGTCTCTGTCTCTGCCTCTGCCTCTGCCTCTTTCTCTGTCTCTGCCTCTTTCTCTGTCTCTGTCTCTGTCTCTGTCTCTGTCTCCGTCCCCGTCTCCGTCTCTGTCTCCGTCTCGTACCTGTGCGATGAGTAAAGCCTCCAGCAGTTGTCCTCTGCCGCTGAAGAATGTGACCAGTTTCTTTATGTCTCCTGTAGCGATGCAGTACGGGATGGCGTCGTCATTGTCCTCAGCCATCAGCTGATCAGCTCTCCTGCAACAAACACATAACATTAAAAATAATAATCTATTTTTATATATGATCAGCTACAGACTTTTCACAGGAGGCAGATTTATTCCCAGCGAGATTATTGTCTGAGTTTAATTATTATTATACTGGCGCTCGCGTACCACTGGTGGCACACACACCACAGTTTGAGAACCATGGGTTTAGACAATTAGCTGAAAAAAAATACGATTTACAGGTCACTCTAATGAATGAAACTACAAAAAGTTAAATTTCTGTGTGAGAAAATGTTTCCTTCTGAACAGGACAATGGATAAACCTACTTCTAAAACACATTGGCAAGAAAAATTCAGTGTTCTTTACCTTGGATTGTTTCGGTTCTCAGTGTCTAGTTCCTGCTTGTGGTTTTATTTTGTAGTTTAACTTCCTGTCCCCTCTGCTCTGCTCTAATATGTTTCCCCTGTGTTTGATTGTCCTTCATTTTGTTCCTCCTTCATTTTGTTCCTGTTTCTGTTCCCAGTGTCTTGTCCTTTTGCGTTGTTGCTCATTATTAAAGACTCAGTTTTGTTCATTTCTGTGATGATTACAGTCAAAGTTGTGACGTTTACCTCTGCATCAGTTTCTTCCAGTACTTCATGGAAACACCTGGAGCCACAGACAGAGCTTTTTCCCACTGAAACAGACAGAGTCATTTTTTTTTTAGAAGAAAACCTACAAACAAATGTGAATTAAAAAGTGGTGCTTCATCAACATTTGAATAAAAATGCATGGAAAACTCTAGTGAAGAATCCATTCATTGAATGGGGCCTCTAGGTGGCGATGTTCCCTCTTCAGATTAACATTATTAGGCATTTTCCAGTTGACCGTGCTAGTTGTTAGCATGTCCAGCCCCAGTCTGTGTCCATTTAACATCCATTCACTTCAAAATATCTTCCTTTTTGAGCATAATTTCAGTCAAAACGACGTCACTCCAAATCTGGATTTCTCCATGTTTTGCTTGCCCCCCTAGAGCCGGATCCAGGTCGTGCACCAAACTGATCCGGTCTGTGAGTTTGTCAAAAATAAACCATTATTCGGCGTCTTGTTCCTTATTTCCATGTTTAAAAAAGAGTTTGAAATCAATAAATTAAACAAAAAATGGCTATTTCATTTTTTTCTCATTAACATGATTAAAAAATGCTTAATTTAGAAAAAAAAATGAATGTATGCTCTGATTTAACCTACAAAATGATCCAGAACCTTACAGAGAAACCAGTGTAGGCGCCCCCTAATGGTCGTTCATGAAGATTCTGGTTACTTGCACAGACTGGTTTAACATTTTTTTTATATAAAGTTGAAGTTCTGCAGATTTATTTTACAGGTTTACAAAGTTTTATGTGAGAACGGAATAATCCTTTAATAAAAGTGACAAGGCCTTTTTAAAGAGGAGGGAAAATAAAACATGTCTACTGTCTTTTACCGGTAACATGCAGACGTTTCTGTTGCTGTGACATGAGATCGTAAACATGACGTCTCTTCCACCAGGTTTCAGAGAAACGCTGGGTTATTTTCTTTCCATTCTTCGTCAAAACAGCAGTGTTTTGACGAAGAATGGAAAACTTTCCTTCAAACACAGGATATAAAGTAATCAGAGTGGAAACAGTGACTGAAGGAAATATTTCAAATGTGATCAGGGTTGGAAATGTTCTGATTATCAACGACATTGTCTTAAAACAAACAACTCAAATCTGAGTCATTATAGATTCGACTAGAAGAATATTTTCTATGAATAATGTCCAACAGAAAATGTCTTATTTATTGAGACAAGACGACAACAAGACAAAAAGACAAAAAGAAAAGACAAGACAAAAGGTCAAAGAGACTCTGTGATGATGATGATGATGATGATGATGATGATGCTCACTCGTGTCACATGACCACATACTGGATACATATGTGATCTAGGACCAGTTAGTGAAGAGACTCAGAGTGATGGCCACGTTTCTGTGTCCACACTGTCCTGAAACTGCTCTGATCTCATTCACATCAATGGAAGACAACTGGACATGAGTCACTTCAGCCTGTTCATGTGGACGTGGTCAACAGCAACTGACACACAGACAGACACAGACAGAGAGACAGGCAGACAGACAGACAGACAGACAGAGAGAGACACAGAGAGACACAGACAGACACAGA